>JAPKLW010011346.1:0-10869 GCA_026898455.1 Plectranthus barbatus | reverse complement strand
CACATTTTTCCGCTGCCAAGTTATACCCTGATAATCCGGGACCAACAAGTGGTATCAGAGCGGACGGTTCTTATAGACCGTTCGTATCTAAGTCGCTTAGGACCGTGATCCACGTTTCCTTGCGCTCTATTTGTTTGTCTGTTTGATTAGCTCAGGTACATCAAGATGAATATTCCGAAGCTTCTTGACTACAAACCGGAGAAGCACACAACATGGCGAAAGAGGACTCTTATCTCTCTAAAGAGCATCCATCCAGAGATGAAAGATGTGCTAGAGACAGGGCCGATTGAGATCACCAAGATTCAGCACCAGCTAGGAGATCGTCCAGCTGCTGTGATCCCAAAGCCCCAAGACAAATGGAATGCTGAGGACAGAAAGCGGAATCAGTTGGATTCCATTGCTCATGAGTTGATCCTGGCATGTCTTCCAGAGTCACTGATGGAGGATGCACTCCAGTTTAACAATGCCAAGGGAGTATGGGATTATATTGATAGTCTATGTCAAGAAACTGATCAAATGAAACGCAACAAATTGCAGGTTGCGGTGGACAAGTATGAGTCCTTCCAGATGCTGCCTGGAGAAACCATCAAGGAGATGGAGGCGAGATTCAACGCCATCGTCAGCGAGCTAAAGTCCCTGGACAGGAAGTGCTCAAATGAAGATCTTAATGCCAAGATTCTGTCCAAGATGCCCAAGGAGGACTGGTTCGTGAAGACGACAGCTCTCAAGGAGAAGGACTTATCCGTGATGACTCCCAAGGAGCTATTTGCTCAGTTGCAGGCACACGAGTGGGATATCCAGATGGTGAACAAGAATGAGGCCATCAGGAACATGGGATCCCCCAGCATCAAAGCTCAAGACGAAGCTTACTTCGTCAAGAAGGACTTCAAATGGAAGCCTAAGAAGCCCTTCCATGCTGACAGACCTGCTGCCCAGCACAATCAGATGAAAGAGATCCCAGTCACATCGGGATCTAACTCAAAAGGCAGCGAGAGCTCTATCGCTGACCTTGAGCAACAGATGAAACGACTGGCTGTCCTTCTGGAGAAAGCCAAGTCAAAGCAGGGAGTATCTCTGAGCTCAACTGACGGAAAATTCGTCAAGAGAGCTCCCCGTGCTTGCTACCAGTGCCAATCCCCTGATCATTTAAAGTTTGAATGTCCACAGGTGGACAAAAATGAGAGGGAAAGGCTAAAGAAGCTCTTTGAAGAGCGAGCATCCAAGGCCGTTGCCAAGGCCATGCTGACCAGGACAGAAGTTCCTGACATTCCTGACCATGACGACGGAGAGTATGAGTCAGACGAAGAGTCAGAAGAGGAAGCTCTACTGGCACTTATGGCAGCCTTCGGTGACGAGTCAGCTGAAGGAAGTGCTGACAGTGAAGAGGCACTTGCAGCTGATGATCAGGTACAATCATCAGCTCCCCCAATGCATATCATGCCTTCTCACATTTTAGACGATTCTGAGTCGCGTTGCTCCGACTCAGAAGCTGTCACATTAGACATTCTTCAACAAGAATTTTTAAAATTTTATGAAATAAAGAATGTCTTGGCTGGCGAAAATGCTTCGCTGAAAGATCAAATTACTATTTTGACCAATGAGATTGAAAAATCTCGGTCACTCGGTGTAGAGCTAGCCACTCTGAAAGAAGCTCACTCAGAATTGCTCAAAAATTTTGAAATTTTAAAAACTGAGCGAGATGATTTTCAAAGGATTGTTTTGGAGCAAGAAAGCAAAATAAACCATTTGAATAAAGGCTCAAAAGACTTGGAAGCAGCTCTAAGTCATTGGAGAAAGCCTTCTGATAAGACCGGGTTGGGATTTACAAAAGATTTGGGCATAAATCAGCCCGAACAAATCAGTACTGGTAAGGGTAAGGGCCAACTGGCAAATGCATCAGCACCAGCTGGTAATGCCAGTCAGTCCCATGTGGCCGATCAGCATAGGAACCATAAGTCCAGATACATAGGTGAGTCATCAAGACAAAATCCTCAACTGGCAAGACCCTCTGCTGACAGGACGCCAGCATACCCGAAGACGCAGACTAAGCCGAAATATTCTAAGGCAAGGAAGTCAGCGTCAGCTGCCAGTGGAATCCGACAGCCAGCACCAGCTGTCCAGAGATTCCACGCCCAACCTTACAAGTATGCCAGTTGCCAGCATGCTTACAAGGGATCCGAATCTCAGCGGAATACTGAGAGAAGGATATTTCCCGATAGGAGGAACACCTATCGGAGGCCTGAGCCCAATCAAAACCTTTTCTCAAGGGCTGGGAAGGCTAATCATCGTGGTCCACAATTCCAGAGACCACCAAGGCAACACAAGCGGTCGGAAAGAAATTTCCAACACCCTCGGAGGAAGAATACTTCCAGAGGAACCGCACACACAGCCACACCTTCCAAAAACAAATCCATGCATTATTTTAAAAGGAAGGGAAAGGCCACAAGTGATGTCAGCAAGGGTAACACCGAGCTGAAGATTACTCAAGTCTGGATTCCAAAAGGAATGATCCAGAGATCTAACCCTGCAGGACCCGCTGATGATCGGGGACCTAAATAATTTCATTTTCTTGCAGGAACAGGATCATGCAACACAGCTTCAGAGATCGAGCGAGTGGATCATAGATAGTGGTTGCTCGGCTCATATGACTGGTGAGAAGTTCCTATTTTCTGAGCTCACCAAGGTCAGAGGACCTCCAGTTATTTTTGGTGATAACTCCAAGGGCAGAGTTATTAGCAAGGGCTGCATCGAGAAGGATGATGTCAGAATTGTGAATGTTTCCCTTGTCACCAATCTGAAGCACAACCTCCTGAGCATCAGTCAGCTATGCGACAATGGTTATACCATTGTGTTTGACAAATCAGGGTGCCAGATCAAGAATGAAGAGTCTGGCGAGATCAAGCTGAAAGGTGTCAGGAAAGGAGGTCTCTATGTTGTTGACTGGCAAAGTGGGAAGACTGATACATGCTTTGTAGCCACCAGTTCCATGGAAACTAACTGGCTGTGGCACAAAAGGTTAAGTCATCTAAATTTCAAAACTATTAATTATCTAACCAAGCATGATCTTGTAGATGGTCTTCCCAAGGGCGGGTTCAAGAAGGAAGGAATTTGCAAAGCTTGCCAGCAAGGCAAACAAACCAGGAAGTCCTTCAAGAACCAGTCGCCAGTCTGCCCCAGTACCAGTCAGGTACTCGAGTTGTTACACATGGACCTGTTTGGACCAGTAACACCCCAAACCATTGGAGGAAGACGATATTCGCTGGTGGTAGTCGATGACTACTCGCGCTACACATGGGTAAAGCTTCTCAGAACCAAGGATGAGGTGAAGATCATTCTTCCAGAGTTGATCATCCAAGCTCAGAAACAGAGAGAAGCTGTGGTGAAGCGGATTCGTTCGGACAATGGGACTGAATTCTGCAACAGTCTGTTGATGGATTTTTGCGCGGAGGCCGGGATCAAACATGAGAGATCTACTCCAAGGCAACCGCAGCAGAATGGACTGGCAGAACGTAGGAACAGGACGCTGAAAGAAGCGGTCCGGTCCATGCTGGCTGAGTCCGGTTTGGGACAGAGTTTCTGGGGAGAAGCGTTGGTGACTGCCTGCTACACTCAGAATAGAAGCGGAATCAACGACAGACTCCAGAAAACTCCCTACGAAGTGTATTTTGGTCGTAAGCCTTCTATAGCTCATCTTCGTGCATTCGGTTCACCATGTTATATCCATAATAATGGGAAGTCGAAGTTAAATGCTTTCTCGCCTAAGGCTGATGAGGGTGTGTTTGTCGGATATGGACATCCCTCTCACAAGGGCTATAGAGTATTTAACAAGACTACCCAGCTTGTGGAAATAACATGCAATGTTGTTTTTGATGAAGCTACTTTAGTGCGCAGGACCTTACGCCAACTGGCTGAAGATGTTCCTGAGGTCGAGGATGTCAGCGACCAGTTGGGCAGGAATTCTTCCGATGCTCAACCAACTGGTTCGACTAGACCTATGACTGGATCATCTTCACAACCAGTTCCCTCAGGTGCCCATCAGCAACCTGAGAGGGTCGGTGATGCAAATGACCTTGCTGAGACCTTACACTCAATCTCCCTGAGTGGAACTAGCAAAAATCAAGGGGGAATTCCGACTGGAATCTTTGAGCCAGAAGACAACGATGAACCAGCTGGAATGGAGGTACCAGCTGATACTGACTTCGTTGGTGAAGGTTCGGGAAATCAGTCAGACAGTGGAGCTGATGAAGAGGTTCCAACAGGTGGTCAACCACCAGTTGCAGTACCAGTTCCAACTGGTGAAGGTCAACCACCAGTTGCAGTTCCAGCTCCGATTGGTGAAAATATGGAAGCACCAGTCATCAGGACGAAGAACCTATTTCACAGCCAGCACCAGCAGTCGCTGGTCCTCCCAAATGGCTGAGGGATCACCCATCCGATGCTATTCTCGGTGATCCGGAAGGTTCTGTCCAGACTCGACACGGCAGTGCGCTCCTAAGTTGCTTTATTTCTCAAATGGAACCTACTTCCATAAGAGATGCGCTAGAATCTGCTGATTGGATTAATGCCATGCAAGAAGAGCTTGCTGAATTCACTCGCAATAATGTTTGGGACTTGGTGGAGAGACCATCACATCAGTCAGTGATTGGCACCAAGTGGGTTTTCAAGAACAAGCGAGATGAGAATGGCACCGTGGTCAGAAACAAAGCTCGTTTAGTCGCCAAAGGTTACAGGCAGTGTGAAGGCATCGATTTTGATGAGACCTTCGCACCAGTTGCAAGAATGGAGGCGATACGGCTGTTCCTTGCATATGCAGCGTATCACGGCTTCACGGTATTCCAGATGGACGTGAAGAGCGCCTTCTTGAATGGCGAGCTAAAGGAGGAGGTTTATGTCGAGCAACCTCCAGGCTTTGAGATAGGCACCAAAGTGTACATGCTAATGGTGCAGATCTATGTAGATGACATCATATTCGGATCAAGGAATATATCTCTCTGCGAAAAGTTTTCTCAACTGATGCAAAACTCATTTCAGATGAGTATGATGGGCAAATTGACATACTTCCTAGGACTCCAGGTCCAGCAGTCAGCTGATGGTATTTTCATAAATCAGCGGAAGTATACCAAGGACTTAATTCAGAAGTATTGCCCAGAGAAAACAAAGTCCCTCAGAATACCTATGAGCACCAGTTGTCAAATATTTCTTGATGAGCAAGGTGAATCAGTTGATCCTACCATTTACAGAGGTATCATTGGATCACTTCTCTATCTCACTGCCAGCAGACCCGACATTTCATACTCAGTCGGAGTGTGTGCCAGATTTCAAGCCAATCCGAAAAGGTCACACATGGAAGCTGCAAAGAGGATAGTGAAATATCTGAAGGGGACTGAATCTCTTGGAATATGGTATCCCAGGAATGATGAGCTTACACTCATTGGATATTCAGATTCAGATTTTGCTGGATGCCGTATTGACCGAAAGAGTACCAGTGGTACGTGTCAGTTTCTAGGACACAAGCTAATCAGTTGGTTTAGCAAGAAGCAGCACTCAGTTGCTACATCTACCACCGAAGCTGAGTATGTTGCCGCTGCCAGTTGCTGTGCTCAAATAATTTGGATCAAGCAACAACTGGAGGACTATGAGGTGGACACTGGCTGTGTACCCATCTATTGCGACAACAACAGTGCTATGTGCATCACGAAAAATCCGGTTCATCACTCTAGAACCAAGCACATAGATATTCGACATCACTTCATTCGTGATCATGTCGAAAAGAAGGATGTCAGCGTGGACTACATCAAAACTGAAGATCAACTGGCTGACATCTTCACCAAGCCACTACCAGAAGCAAGATTCAAGGAGTTGTGCATCAAACTCGGTCTTATGGAGATTGATGTGAGCCCCAATAATGAGGAAGAATGAGTCCCAGCTCTCATTCTGTTCTTGATCTTCTGAAGGACGCTGATTACGACTAAGTCCAAGCTCTTAGTTGTTCTTATTTTAAGTGGTATCTCTAGCTCACTGATGGTTCCTACTGGCGGAACTTATCCCTTCATTGTCCAAGGAAATGAGTCCCAGCTCTCATTCCGAAGTTACCAGCACAAATCATCAGTTGAAGCGAAATTGGGTCCCAGCTCTCAATTTCAAGCGATGATGAGGAGTGGATTTCATGAAGAGAAGATTATGCGGAATAAAATTGAGTCCAAGCTCTCAATTTTTACTATCTTTCAAGTTGTCAGCAGACAACTGGTGATCTGTTCACGACTGGTGAAGATTGAGTCCCAGCTCTCAACTGGTGAACTTTCAAGTACTCGGGTGCCAGTCGTAAGTACCAGTTGTCAACTGGTAAGGAGGCCATGCTGACAGGGGGAAGTGTTTAACTGGCATATCCTACTGTTGACCAGCTGTACAACTGATGACCAGTTGAGTCCCAGCTCTCAACTGATGATCTCTTGAAGTCCAAGAGTCGTGCCAGCTGTAACCGAAATGGCGGGATTGTTCAAATCCTCTCGCGTGTGCGTACCTCAGAATTTAATGCGGCATTTAATGCCACATTTAATGCGCACAGTGACTGCGCAGTCAAAAGCACATTTGCGACCAATCAGAGAACGCCATGTCAGCTACACGGCGTAGCCCACGTCAGCACGACCGCGCACGTCGCACAGGGAACCGGGCCTGCTGATGACCGTCGATCCTCGCTTGCTGAGCGTTGATTCTGGACGTCTGATCCTGCATGGCCCGAGTATAAATACCCGATCACTTCCTTCGGGTTAACCTTTATGTTTTTCCTACTTTCAGAACCCTAATATCTTTCAAAATTCTCTCATCTTCCTTTGAAATTTTCTGAATTTTGATTCGTTCTGAAGTCATGGCATCATCTTCTCAACCTCCAGCTGATAACCCTCCATCTACATCTTCCTCGTCTGGTTCACCAGACCTACCAGTCGCTGAAGCTCATATGCCTACGTATACTGGCATAGTGAAGATCGAAGACATCGATTACACCTATCCGTTCGCCCGATTGGTTCAGTTGAACAAGCCGGCGACCAGGCGACAGCTCTCTAACGCGCAGATTAGGGCTGCACAGGTTCAGAAGGAGAAGATTCTGAACGCGAAGCTAGCCCTAAAGCATCATGGGCCGGAGCTAATGGAGATGATTGACCGAGAAGAGCTCCGACAGTACTTGACGGTGACACCCGAAACCTTCCATCCACACATGGTAGCCGAGTTCTACGCTCGGGCCGTGATAGCTGACGACAGGAAGTCGTTCACTACATCGGTGTTCGGCCACCTGATCACCGTCACCGCGGAATACCTCGCCAATCTCTTTGGACTGAGGAATGAAGGAGAGGACGTAGCCTCGTATTATCAGAATAATACCGACGAGTTCAGGAGGAGATGGGCAGAGTGGAAGAAGGCGGAGGTGACTGAGTTCCGTACTGGAATGAGGAAGTCAGACATGGAAGAATATTGGCAGATGGTCTGCGACATTGCGGTGCGCATGCTGCAATGTGAGGTCGGATCATACGCCGAGCTGAGCCTGCGGAAATTTTCGGTGATGTGTGCGCTTGTCGACGGGGTTGAGGGCAACTGGGCTGAATTCTTCTTCGGCTGGTTGCTGGAAAATGTAGACAGGAACACCTCTGTTCCGACTGAAGGCAGGTTTGCTCACGCCGTATCCTTCGGGCTGAGGATCAGCTACATCCTGGAGATGGAATTGGGTGATGGCGTGGATCAGGGGGAACAGCTGGTTGGTTCCGACTTCATACCAGCCACGAAGGTGAAGCTGCCTCGCCCAGATTACAAGAAGCCACGCAGGCTGACAGGGAAGTCAGCAGTGGACCCTGCTGAGGTCGTTTCTGAGGAGGACTCAGAAGACCTGGGAGAGCAAGTGCCAGCTGTGGCTCTCCCACTGACTGATGAGGCAAGGGCAGAGCTGAAGAGGAAGCTGGAGACGGAGTCTCTTTTCGACACCATGGAAGGCGCGGTGGCTGAGGCGACTGGTATTCACCCACAGGACGTACAACTTGTACCAGTCACCAAGCCTCCATCCCACAAGAAGCCTAAGACTTCCCAGCACCAGCAGCCACCGTCAGCTGTTGCATATGACCCTGAGTCTGGGAAGATCTCCATCCCAGTCAAGAAGTCCGTTCTGGGACTGACTGAGGAAGAGACGCTGGAGAGGATGACCCGGAAGCGCAAGAGGGTTCAGACCAGAGCTCAGAAGCTGGCGGAGCAGGCCAAGAAGGAGAAACAAGCCTCCATCGTGAGGAAGAAACAGGCCCAGGCAAGGCTGAAGGCCTTGGCCGACCAGCGGAAACTAGAGGCTGAGCTGGCAGCTCGCGATGAAGCCTTTGCAAAGGTGCAGGCTGAGCATGAGGCCAGACGTCAGGTGCAACTGGCGGAGCAGGTGCACCTGGTGACAAAGGGCAAATGGGAAGTTGCCCCAACAACAAGTGCAAGGCCACCAGCACCAGCTCCAGGCCAGATCTTATCTGACGAATCATTCACGCGCTTGATGGTCATGGGTGCTGAAGAGGACGTACTATCCCTAGTGGATCAGTACAAACCGGAGGAGGAGGTCGCTGAAGTCCCTCCACCCGCGCAAGGGGGTGGTGGAGGTGATGAAGAAGTCCCACTGGCGACGCAAGGGGAAGCCAGTGGAGGAGTTGAGGAGCGGGCAACCACCCCGGTACAACTGGCGAGCTTCTCGGATGTCAGTTCTGAATCCGAGGAGGCAGAGGAGGATGCAGAGGAGCCAAGGGCTGAGGAGCCGGAGCAGGAAGCAGCTGAGGAGGTGGTACATTACTCCATGGTGCAGAGGATGGAGCCAAGGGATCTGTTCCCAGACATCGATGATAAGGCTCAAGCTTCTGCCAGTCGCCCCCGATCTACAGATGCCTCGACATCAACTTCCGGGCGACCAGCAGCATCCTCTACACCACCAGCTAGGCGTGCGCGTACTGAAAGGCGACCCTACATGCTCTGCATCCAAGAGCATCAACTGATTGATGAGGATATCTTTCAGTCACGAGTGACAGGGGTACATCGGTGGGAGCACCGCGGGGCAATGGCGTTTGAAAATTCACGAGTGCCTGAGCCATCAGCATTCAACATAATCCCGACCAGCGGCCTCCCCCACCAGTCTGTTTATGCCTCCAGAATCTCTGACTGGTGCCTGCCCCTGCAGCCAGTGGAATACTTCAATTCCACTCTCTACGAGTATGCTGAGAACATAACGGCGGAGGTGGAGAATGCCGTCAATGACGAAATCATATCCAGCTACCGCAGACTCTGGAAAGTGGAACCGGAACTATGTCAAGAGTTCCGGAGGTGGAAAATTTTTGACCGATGCCAGCGCCTGCTAACTGTGGAGAAGCGGGCAGTTCTCTATGCCAGGCTGGGTCTTGGCTACTGGAGAGCGGAGGAGGAGTGGGCTCATGCTTTCATGGGCACTGATCCTGAATGCCCCCAGCAGCTGTCTACAAGGAGGATCAAGCGCCGCTTGCTGAAAATCGCTGAATATAGGCAGCTGACTGGAAGCTCCGGCCTCCCGCCACTGAAAAAGGTCAAGTTACCTTTCCTCCAGTTTCGAGACACCAGTCGGGGGTACCAGCTGACGTACGCGCTCCGTCGCCTCAAAGTGCTGGTTACCCTCCCGAGGATCCCTCCCTACCATGCTATACTGTTCGACATGGCTGCCAGTGCTCTGCTGATAGACCACATTGTAGAGGAGGATCCCTCTCGTGGTTTGTGGCTGACCCTTGCCGTCCCTCCTGTTCCTATTGTCTCGGGCGATCTCGTCCCTGATCATATGGACTGGCAAGTGGTGGACTTCACAGCCCCACCCGTTTCTGAAGTCCAGCCAGCTCCAGCCGCAGTGCAAGTAGCGGAGCCAGCAGCAGTAGAGGAGCCAGCACCAGCTCCAGCCGCAGTGCAAGTAGCGAAGCCAGCAGCAGTAGAGGAGCCAGCACCAGCTGCAGTTGCAGTGCCAGAGGAGGAGCCAGCCCCGATGGAGATATCAGCTGAATCAGAACCAGCAATGGCTCCTTCCGCAACTGATGTGCCTTCCTCTTCCCTAGAAGTCTCAGCGATGCCAATCTCCGAGATCCATCCTCCTGCGCAACTCATTGCCTTAATTGACGCCAGGATGGATCAGCATCTCGCCACCCTCCGAACTGAAATTGCTCAACAGATGGAGTCTGTAACCGCAGGAGTGTCCTCCTTTTTGGCGCGGATCCAAGAGGGGGAAAGTACGCGAGCACGTGCTGAGGCAGAGAGAGCTCGGCTTGCTGAAGAGGAGAGGAGGATTGCAGCTGAGGAAAGGGAGAAGAACAGACAAGATATGGCAGCGCTCACTGAGATCCTGAGGTCGCTCACAAGCAAAACTCAATCACCAGGATCATCTTCTCAGCCATAGTCTTGCTTCTTCATTTTGTTGTAAGTAAATGCGTATCTCTAGACTAGTCAGTTTTCTATCCTGTACTTGTAACTGCAACATATTAAATGGATTGATTACTGACAAGTTGATGACAATTCCTCATTGTCCAACAAATTGTCTAAGTATTTAATTACCAGCTGAACTTACACTTCCAGTGTAATCAGCACCAGCACTCGTATCACACACTTTAAATCTTTTTGCTCTGATCTCAAATTTTCATATTTTAAACGAGCAATATCCCTCTTAGTTTGAGGGGGAATATTTTAGTTAGAGCTGATGTGAGGAAGTAGTTTCATGGGTTTAGATCTGATAGGTTTATTTGTAAAACCCTGAAATTTTCTGTAACTTTCCTCATCAGCTGAGTGCTCGCTGGTTAGGCTTTGATCGCACCAAAAAGGGGGAAATTGTTGGGAAATTTGGCTAAGTTTCCT
>JAPKLW010011345.1:0-10869 GCA_026898455.1 Plectranthus barbatus | reverse complement strand
CTATTCACGACACGCCTATCCCCGTGTTGGCTGCAATATTTGTGTCAATTATCATCTAAATGGGCTATTACCTACATCTAGATGAATAAGAACAGGCTCTAGTATGCTTCAATCACAAATAGGAAGGTAAACAAGCAATAATTAAACCTAAATCTCATGCATCCTCATCCAAATCAACATCCAAGTAGAATTAGAACTTCATACCTTTCAATTGTACAAATACAAGTTTGAATTCAATGAACGTCATTACAAATTGAAAGGAGAATTAGGAATCTTCCCCAAATTGGATTTGGTTGCCTTGATCCACCACCTTTAATCTTCACTCTCCTCCAAGTATTGATGAATTAATCTCCTAGATGCTCTAGGATTATGATGAATTGTAATGGAAAAATGGAATCTAGGGAAAAATCTAGCTAACGTATTTGTAAAAATGATAAAAGGTCTTCAAATAACTGCCTTTTCCCCCTTTTATTGGCAAGCAATCAGGGCCTCGGATCGCCCGGTCGAAGTATGGTTCGCCCGGTTGAAGCTGGAAACCGCAACAAAACCAGAAAAACTGCCCAGGCTCGGCCGATCCTGCACCTGCTCGACCGAGCCTGGTCTCTGTCGGCCTGGCTCGGCCGGTCCTGCACCTGCTCGACCGGTCGAGCCCTCTAAATGGCCTGCTTGGCCGGTCCTGCACCCGCTCGGCCGGTCGAGCTCTCCAAACTCCAAACACGTGCGATTTTCCTCCAAAACTCCACCAAAATTGCTCATTTATGCCTAAAACCTATCCTACACACATCAAACACACAAAACACGAAAACACAACCAAAATACGACAAAAACATATGATACAGAAGTAAAATAGCCATAAACAAGCATGTACACACATCAAAATATAGGTCATTTTACGCACGTATCACTCGGCAACCAACACAAGCCTGGAAAGCTTCCGAGCACAACGGAGGTGAACCCAAGGGTTCAAAAAGACTGCAAGGCCGTCACTCTGAGGTCTGGGACGAGTTACAAGGGTCCCGAGATGGCTGTGAACGATTCTGGGGGCGAAAAGGAGCAAAACTGCGCAGAACAGGGATCCACGTCGATCGACGCACCATTCTCGTCGATCGACGCAGAAGATAAAGCCCCGTCGATCGACGCCACCCTACATCGATCGATGCCAAAGTCTGTTCCAGGCGCAAACCGGAAGCAGTCTGAAGATCAACCACCTGCTTTGCCATTCCCACAAAGGTTCACGAAGCAGAAAGAGGATGAGAAGTTCTCCAGATTTGTGGAGAATCTGAAGAAGGTCAGCATCAACATCCCACTGATCGAAGCACTAAAGGAGATCCCGGGGAGCATGAAGTACCTCCAGAAACTGATGAGTGGAAAGAAGCAGTTCGTGGAGAATGAGACGGTGAAGATCCACGAGCAGTGCAACATGCTACTTCAAAAGTAGGTGCCCATCAAGAGAAGCGATCCTAGATGCTTCTCTATTCCGGTTGAGATTGGGGGACACACATTCGAGAGAGTACTATGTGATACTAGGGCCAGTATCAACCTGATGCCGTACTCCATCTACAAGCGTCTCAACATCGGAGAGATGAGGCCCACGACGATCACCCTACAGATGGCGTACCAGTCTGTGTCCCACCCGAAAGGTATACTAGAGGATGTACTCATTCGCGTGGGCCATCTCATTTTTCCTGCAGATTTTGTGGTGCACGAGATGAAGGAGGACGAGAACATGCCCATGATCTTGGGGCGTGAGTTTCTTGACACGAGAGCCGTTCTCATTGACTGTCGAGGTGGCGAGATCACACTCCGGGCGAACGATGAAAAGATCACCTTTGTGATCGACAAGAGGAAGAAGAAAGCGGAGTGCAATCGAATCTCCACTACTGATGAAGGGGATGAATCTGAAGAGGAAGAAGCAGCTGCCATCGAATGGGAGCGAGGAAATGGAGGGGTGAATCTGTCAACTACGCCACCTTGTTTTGAGCTCACCACCATTATCAAAGATCGGAAGGTTTACATGGTGGATTCCAAAGGTCGGCGAGTCTGGACCCGACCTCCTTGGCGGTAATTTGAGGTATCGTCGAGCTGCGACGTTAAATCAAGCACTTGTTGGGAAGTAACCCAACCTTTTCCGTAATTTCTTTTTAATTTTCATTTTTAATTATTATTTCGACTTTCTTTTATTTTGCATTAACGGTTGTTTTGCAGTATTATAAAATAAAAAAAAAGTTTTGGAGATCGGCTCGACGTCGATCGATGCAGCCTGGCATCGATTGACGCTGAGCAGCCCAGCGTGATACACTTCGATCCTCAATGGGATTGGCAAGAAGGCTTCACGTCGATCGACGTGAAGTGCCAGCTGCAACAATTCATGCCGAGCAATATCCGAAGACTCCGGGGGATAAAAAGTGGATGTCTGAGATCTACTACCAGGTATCGTTCCCTCTTTTGTCTGATTTTCAAACTTATTCCACTCTTCGAGTTGGAAATAAGTTTGGGGGGTTGTGGACAAGAGATGGAACGTTCTATCCTTTATTTATTTTGCTTTCCGCTTTAAATTTTTTTGAAGTTTTTATTCTATTTTGTGGGAAAAAATTTTGATTTTTGAAATAACCCGAATGAGATTTTGAGAGTAGAATCGGTTGAGGGTTGAATTTGAATTGATTATGATTGTGGTTAAATGCATATGCATGTAGGATACCGCATGATAGGATTTATTTGACACTTATGCTTGCATGATGATTGAGCTGATTTGACTGTGGAAAAAAATTTTGAACCCTTGTGTGTGAATTTTGAGCCTTTATTTCGTTTGATGTGAGATTCACATGTGTGTTTTGATTTCTCTAGAACTTGCTTATCTTCTGTGTTGAGACTGCATAGTGTGCACAAGTTTAGGAGATGATCTTAGGCCATCTTTGATAGCCCAATTCCCTAAACACTGTCCCTTCACATTAAATTTTCCTTAGTTAGCCACTTTTGAGCCTATACAAAAATTTTCTTTCCTTGTCTATGAGATTAAGAAGAAGTATTGGTTTCGCTCATGTCTTGAGTTGTTGTATATGGGGTGGAATGATTGTGATATGGAGATAAGAAAATATAACTTAGTGGTGAAAAGATGTAAAGAAGCTTAAAGAAACAATTAGAATTCTCATAAGCTCTCTGAAAAGAAAAGAATACAAAATTATAAAAAGAGTATAAGAGGTTCATACGAGCTAGAAAAAAAAAAGAAAAAAGGTAGTGTATTTGTTGATATATTTGAGGAGAAGGTTTAATGATGAATAGATGGTGGTTGTATTGGTTGAGAATGATCAACTCAACTTAATTTAGTCACTTGGCCAAATTTTCCCTACCCTTCACAAAAAACCTACATTACAACCTAATGAAAGTCCTCTTTGATTCTAGACTTGTGTGCACATTCTAGCAGTGGAGATATTAGAAAATTTGCAAGCCTATGGTAGACATTTCTTCATACATGTTGTTGAGTGCTTTCATCTATACCTTAAACACTTGAGAGTTGAGCGATACACTTCCTGTGAGTTCTTCCGCTATTGATGAATTTTCCGTCTCTTTCAAATTGCTTGTGTGTAGTGGATTTTAGACCCTTGACTGTGATTAATCTTGTGAGGTATTGCACTTTAATCGCATGGTATTTTGATTTCTTTCTTGCCTATTGATTGAGGACAATCAAACGTTCAAGTTATGGGGGTTTGATAAGCTCATTATTTTACTCGCTTATCTATATTATTTTCTACTATTTTATGTAGTTTTATTGATTTTATATATATATATATTCTATGCATGAGTCTATATAAGGTGGTATTATGCGCATCTTGGTGTTTTTGCAGGTTTTAGGCCAAAATTCACTTGAAAACCGTTCTGAAAGCAGTGACGTGTAAGAGTAGTAGTGAAGAGTTCTTCCACAAGGAGAATTCGGGCTATTGGTGCATGGAAATGGATGAAGCTTTGAGTTAGCTCTCCAACGCAACTGGAATCGGGTCAATCGGAGTTCGGGAGAGGAAGTTATGGCCAAAACCGTGAGACCGTGCAGAAGGGGCTAGAGACCACTTCGATTGACGCCAATCAGCATCGATCGACGCCAAAGATGAAGCCACGTTGATCGACGCCAATCAGCCACGATCGACGCGAGCGAGTTTGCTTGAGCGGAAATCTGATGAAAATCGGATTTATTCATATCTTTAGCTCTAGATTTGATAGGTTACACATCCACCCCTATAAATACCTAATTAAATTCCACTTTTTGAGGATGCAATCATATTTTTCAGTTTTTAGAGTTTGGAGACTTGGGAAACACGAAACCCTTTATTTTTCTTGTAAGTTGTTTACTTTTATGCAATTTAATATGTTTTCTTTTGGATTTCTATCTGCAATGAGTGGCTAGAAACTCTAGCAGGTTCTAGGGGTTGATATTATTATGGATGCATGTTAGGATTAATTAATTAGGTTCATGATTCCTGTTTTTATTCTATAATTCTAGATTAATTCAAGGACCGAGAGGTGACGATTAATTTAGATTTCTATCTATTGATAGAAGGACCGAGAGGTGAATATTGATAGTGGAATGCATGATACAATCTACACTATCCAAACAGATGTACTAGACTATAGGAATTGAACTGATTTGCTTATGAGATTGACTAATTTGGTGTACTTTGAAACCGAGCGGAGATAGTCACTAATTAGTAATCTAGGTTATATTTGCCAAACAAGGAAATATAGCATTGTTGCAGTATTCCACCTGTTAAATTAATTGATTTCTACATGTCATCCATAATAAGAATTCTTCCCTAGAATCTGTGTTCTTTTAAATTTGCTTTCAAAACTACTTTAATTTTCTGCATTGTTTTCTTTACTTTTAGAAAACCAAACCCTGATTTTGAATTCTTCAAACAATGAATCTTAGGATCATAATTAGTACATAGGATATTTTCCCCACACAATTCCCCTAGATCGATAACTTTAGGGTTTACAAATTTATTTGCCACTGTTTCTATAATTAATCTGTAGATTTTACAGTGATCACTCGGAAGGCCGCAATGATTGCTGAGCGTGAGGCTACTGAGCTAAATGATCAAGATAGAATGCTTGTCATGTTTTTGGGCCTTGAAGCATTTACGTATATCTTAATCGAGAAATATTCCCAGCACATATTGAGGGAGAATTATCTAAAACCAATCCCTGCTACAATTATGATGGATTAACTCTGAGTTAGACTGCTAGCTTAGCATAGCTTTGTACTTAGAAAAATTTTGTAAAACTCAGACATCTTTCCTCTTAATTCAGCAAGTGATAGTAAGCTTTGATCGCACCAAAAAGGGGGAAATTGTTGGGATATTATTCTTAAATCTCCCTTAAGATCATATTGTAAAAGGTTTTGTAGGATCAAACCATAGTAGATTGGTCGATCAATTGCTGAATTCTAGTATAGTCTATCAACTCTTGTAATGTCCTGTATAGGCTAAGTATCGAGTTGTAATAGATTAGATTGCTAGAATCATTCCTAGCAGATTATGGCTGCTAGAGATATTAGATGACTGCTAGAGATAGTAGCGGTCAAGAGCTAAGGAGGGGATTGCTAAGGAGATAGCAATCCTATATCAAAGAAAGAGACTGCTTGAATCAAGTGATCATCAGTCAGAAGAACAAGTAGTAGAATGCTAGAAGAAGTTAGCATTTGCTAAAAGCAAAGTATAGCGAAATGCTGAAGGAGTCAGCATTTGCTAGCATGTAGCAGATTGCTAAAGGCGATAGCAATCCAGAGTCGAAGGAACCAAGTGCTAAACATGAGCAACTGCTGAGCAGTCAGCAGTCCGATACATGGTTTAGCAAATTGCTAGGAAGGCATAGCAGATCGTTCCGAGAAGGGTTAGCAAGGCAAGATAGCTAACAAGGACTGCTACACTACCGTTCTGACAGACGTACACACAAAGGACAAAACTTTCACTGAGTAGGTCGGAAAGTACTGTATGATGCCGGAAAGGACAGATAAAGTTGAACCACTCTTCGACGAAGGAGCCGTTGTGTCTAACGGGTATGGAGATTCAAAGTTTGAATCTCCAGGTATAAAAGACAAGTCCATAAGTGAGAGACGACTACTGCTTAATTCATTGCCTACACTCGCAAACATCCTAAGTTAGAGATTCCTTTGACAATGAGAACAAGTGATAAAGTAGTCAGCTGAGAGCACGAGATAAAAGTGTATTCAAAGCTCTCAACAACCAAGAGTGTCTTCCATTGAATATCTGACACTGCCTTTAAGAGATTCCTTGACTTCGGTCGAGAATCCAATCATTGGAATGCCCTCCATCCTGGGAAGCATCCAGCAGTCACATATCTGAAAATGGATTGACTCCGACGGGCATACTGCCGAAAACAGACAAGTTCAGGAGAGAACTTTAAAAGCTCCCCCTAGCAGCGAAGGACAAGTTTTACGAAGGTTCACCCTTGACTTGGACGGAGCTGCAGCTGACTCAGAAGAACGAAGTAACGGAGGATAGTTTTGTAGTGGCCAGGTCGAAAGTTCACCGCCTGCTACAAGTGAAAGGCGAATCCTTGTATTTCGTATACTTTCTTATTAAAATTCTTAGCGTTTCGGCTAAGGAGTGGACGTAGATCTATTTGATCGAACCACTATAAATATCGTATCTCTTTACTATTTTATTGATTTACTGTTTCTCGTGTTTGTTTTTGAATCCTAACAACCAAGTTGCTAGAGTATCACTTGAAGAAACCCTAATCCTACCTTGAGCTAAAACTACTTTGTTAAGAAGAACTTAAGTGCAACTGAACGTTAATATTCTGCTGCATTTCGTGTGTGTTTGTTGTTTGTATTCACCACGACGACTCTGATCTCGAGACCAACAAAGGTGTTCTATTTGATTATTGTTTGCCTTTCATATATTTGATCCTCGTGATTGACTTTTAATGAAAATTTTCTTAGATATAATTAGGAATAAGTTTTGGGGATGTGAGTGGGTGAATACGGTGTTGTGAGATTGGGATGGGAATTGTTGGGTATGATTGTTGATTTAAATCCCATTTGATTAGGTAATGAAAGAAAGGAAATGAAAACGAAAGGTGCAAGTCTTTGATAAAGAAATGAGCACAAAATAAATTGTTGTGAAAAGAAAAGGAAAAACAAAGAAAGAAAGAAAATAATGAGAAAAGAAAAGAAAAAAAAGGAAGAGAGAAAAAAAGAGAAAATGGAAAGAAAAAAAAACGAGAATAGAATAAGCCTCGGGATTAGTAGTTTGAAGTTGATAATTGGGGGTTTTGGGAATTTGATGAGTTTAGCAACTTTGGCCTAAAACCACCTACCCTTTTAGATTACCAAGTTATAACCGAAACAAAGAACTTCTTGATTCTATGATCTAGCTCATTATAGTATAGTGGTGAGATTGGTTGCAAGCTTATGGAAATCGAGCTTGATATCTCGTGCTTGTGTAAATTGTCCCTAAACACGTTAGGGAGTGCCTTTCATTTCCTTTATCCAATTTGTTGAGTGGATTGAGTCTTTAGCATTAACCGTGTCACAAAGTTAGGTGATAATCTTTTTTGACTACGGCATGCTAAGATAGAAATGATGAGCTATGAGGTATTGCACAAGGTAGAACAATTGTATTGCTTTGTTTGGATTGAGGACAAGCAAAGGTTCAAGTTTGGGGGATTATGATATATGCGTAAAATGACCTATTATTTGATGTGTGTGCATGCTTGTTTGTGTCCATTTTACACCCATATCATATGTTTTTCGTATGTTTTTGTCTCGTTTTCATGTTTTGTGGTGTTTGAGTTGTGTAGGGATAGAATGAAGCATATTTAATCAAGTATTGCCAATTTTTGGTGAAATACCGACCCAGAAGAGTTTCAGGTGCTAGAAATACCAACCCGGATGAGCACAGGAGCAGCTGGGGTGATTTCAAAGCCAAATCTCGGTTCGGACCACTTTGGGTTTGGTCGAGATATGCCTCTGTTTGGCTCATCTCAACTAAATCGCTGCTCAGCTCGGTCGATATTTGCTTAATAAAGCCAAATACCGATCAATTCAGATCGGTCCTAGGCGATCCCAAACGTTATGCCTTGGCTGTTTTTTAGGTTTAAATGATCCCGGTCAACACGATCTCATCCAGAGCAATCTTTATGGCTGATAACTTAATATAAAAGGGGGGGAACGCAAATTGGAAGAACTTTTGGCGGATAAATGACGGTTACTCACTCAAATTACACCTCCCATCCATTTTAAACATCAATTGAAGAGCTTCAAAGGCAAATCCAATCAAATTGATGAAGGAATGACGATCTAGAGTGGAGATCAAGATCAAATCAAGTCAAATTTGGGGAAAATCTCTTGTTTACCTCTTTTGTAATGGCTAAGTTGTGTATTTGCTTTTATTTGAGCCAATTAAGGGGTATGTGTGGCCAAACTCTCTTGGATGTTGGATTGAACAAAGTAGTGGATAGTTTCTGTTGATGAATTTATTGTTTACCTCTCTCTATATTTGATGAAGGCATGCCAGATCTAGTTTCTATGCAAATGATGTAGATAAGAATCGGTCATTTATTACTTGACACTGAGATTGCATCCAATACGCGGGTTAGAGTTTCGTGAATAGTGTGTTCTTATGTGTGTCACGATTGAATCCCTGTGTGGAGGAAGCACATAGGTTGAGAATTCACGAGCCTTTGGGAGTGTAGTAGAATTTGACAATGTAACGGTTCAATAATTCTATTGCATCTACGATTAGTTCACCGGTACAAAAGGGATTAATCATTTTTGTGTGAATTAACCATCTATAGAGAGATTAAATTTAGTTTACAACATTCAATTAACCAAACTAGTTCACTACCTGGTTCTATTCAACATCCTACATTCTCTATATTGTGAACCTTGATTTGTTCTTGTTTCTACCTATTGTGGAAGTATTTGAGGTGTATTTTTTATAGTGATAAATCATGTTGAATGTTAGTTTAGATTTAAGCATGATAATTGTTGCTAGTAGTTAGTTTAATTGCATTGCCTAGTTAGGTAAAATACACAATGATTGTTCTACCTAGACATAAGTTTTCATATAAGTAATTGGTACTCTAGTGGGCGAACCGAGCAAGGACCAGAATGATATTTTATTCTTGTATTACACTAGGAATTCTATTGTGTTTTTGGTGTGGTGAGATTTTGGAACTGTTGCCGGGGACTTTATTGAGTAGGCTACTAGATATTGGAGAAAGTGTGAAGCTTGTAGTCTAGGTGTATGTTCTTTTGTTTGATTGATTGCATTGTATTATTTTTTTGTTAGTTTTTAGTTGTTGGTTTGTGATTGGAGTTGTTGGATCTTTGTAGGTGTTGCATGATCACGAGATCCAAGCTCGCATGCTAGAAGAGCAAAAGTTCTGACAAAGAGTTGAAAGAGTTGAGATTGAATTCGAGAAGGAAAATTGACATGAAGACATGGGGAGGAATGAGCCAAGGAGGTCTCTCCAAAATCTCTTCCGGCCTTAAGGAGATCATGCTACCGATTCCGATTGGGGGTCAATGCAACCCAATTTGAAATCAAGCCACAACTTGTGCAAATGATTCAGAACAACCAATACGGTGGCCATGCAACGGAGGATCCTAAAGCCCATATTTTTCAGTTTCTTGAAATTACTGACACCATAAAGATAAATAAAGTACCTCAAGACCATATCTGCTTGAGATTGTTCTCATTCTCTCTTCGAGATGGGGCGAGGCATTTGTTCGAAGGCCTTGACAAGTCAAGTATTGCTACTTGGGAAGAGCTTCGAGAGAATTTCTTATTCAAATTCTTTCCTCCGAGTCTTACGTTGAAGAGAAGAGCCAATATTACTTCATTTGGGCAGAGAATGATGAGCCTTTGTATTAGGTTTTGGACCATTTCCGTGATCTAATCCGAAGATGTCCGAGGTATGTCTTAACTATAAGCCAACAAATATGCTAGTTTTACGGGGGTCCCAATTACAAGACCAAGCTAATAATGGACGCTTCTTCAGGGGGTTCTTTCCTCGATCAAGAGGAAAACGAGGCATGGAGAACTATAAAGAAGATAACAGAAAAGAGTTACGGATGGCCAAGGAGAGGAAAGACTATAGACCGGTGAAGTTGGTAAATAAAATGAAGGAAAATATTGTGTTGAAGGAACAAATAGCCATGATGTAAAAGAAGTTGGACTTATTGACTACCTCGGGTGGAAGAAGGGATGAGATGGTGATGATGAAACAAGAGGAGATGTATCTAGAGAATGTCAATTTTGTCAACCAAAGGATGGGGTACAACAACAACCGTGTCCCTTACAATCCATTGGGTAACATGTACTATCACCCTTCTAATCGGTTCCACCCTAATTTCTCCTATGCCAACCCAAACTATGAATTGAATCCTCCAATAAAATTGGAGAATGGGGGGAGTAGTGGCCAAGGAGGATACTGTTGGGATTGTATACAGAAAGCATAAATGGTTAAGTGTTTGTATACTGGCCTTCATTTATGTGTTACATCAATAATTCTCGCTATCTGATAAATGTGAACATATAACGAACTATAATATCCTTTTATCTCGTAGATAAGGATGAACATATGGTGTGTAGGAGATCACAGAGGATCATATGGTTCGTTTGACCTAGCGAGATATAAACAGTATCACAGCAAAGACAGTCCCTGAATAAGCTGTTGGTTTAAGCTGCGGCACATCGGTTTATAAGTGGGCTTATCCTAGTTACTTGATGTGTCGGTACATGTTTATGTATTGATGGGATCAATAGTGGGATGTGCCATTCTCATTGACATATGAATGAGCCAGATCCCTAACATACTTCCTATGATCTTAAACCTTACTGAAGGATA
>JAPKLW010011344.1:0-10869 GCA_026898455.1 Plectranthus barbatus | reverse complement strand
CTAAGCTATCAACTGGAGAAAGGAAACTTAGCCAGATTTCCCAACAATTTCCCCCTTTTTGGTGCGATCAAAGCCTAACCAGCGAGCACTCAGCTGATGAGGAAAGTTACAAAGCATTTCTGGGTTTTTATAAAATAAACCTATCAGATCTAAACCCATGAAACTACTTCCTCACATCAGTTCTAACCTAAAAAAAATCTTCCCCCTCAAACTGGGAGAGATATTGCTCGATTAAATTTTGAAGTAAAACTTTGAGCCAGGTTAGAATCAACAAGTACCAAAAATGAGTGCTGGTGCTGATTACACTGAATGTGTAAGTTCAGCTGGTAAGTAAAAAGTTGACATTAGTTGGACAATAAGAAATTGTCGTCAACCCGTCAGTAATCAATCCATTAATGATGTTACAATTACAAGTACAGGATTAAAAACTGACTAGTCTAACTGATACAAAAATTACTTACACAAAAAAAATGAAGAGTACAAGACTTATGGCCGAGATGAGGATCCAGGTGATTGATTGCGATTTGCTAAGTTCCTCAAGATCTCTGTAAGAGCCGCCATATCTTGTTCCCTCTTCAAGCTCTCCTCAGCAGCAATGCGACGCTCTTCCGCAGCAAGCCGAGCCCTCTCCTCATCAGCGACTGCTCGCGCCCTTTCCCCCTCTTGGATCCGCGCCAAAAAGGAGTTCACCCCAGAGGTAAAAGCCTCCATTTGTTGCGCCATCTCTGCTCGGTAGGAGGAAAAGCGCTGGTCCATCCTGGCATCAAAGAGAGCAATCAGTTGCGCAGGCGGATGGACCTCGGAGAGAGGCTCTGCTGACAGGGCCAGCGAAGTAGAAGGCACATCAGATGAGGCCTCAGCCATCTCAGTGTCAGCTCCAGTTGGCCTCTCCACTACTGGCTCTGCAGCGGCTGATGCTTCTGCTGGAACTGCAGCGGCTGCTGGTGCATCTGCAGCTGCTGCTGACGCTGACTCCTCCACCAGCATCTCAGCTGATGCTGGCGGGACTTGTTCTGACTCAACTTCCATCACCTGCCAGTCGATGTGCTCCAGCTCCACAATAATCGGAGCACCAGCGACTGCAGGGACCAGCCATCTGCTGCGGGAGGGATCCTCCTCCACCACATGATCAATTAGCAACTCAGTGGCTGCCATATCGAACAGACGGGCAAAGTAGAGGAGGAGCGGTGGGAGGGCAATCAGTATACGGATCCTTCGGAGAGCGTAGACCACCTGAAAGCCCCGACTGGTGCGGTGGAACTGGAGAAAGGGCACTCGGACACGCCTTGGCTTCGGGAGTCCTGAGCTGCCAGTCCTTAGGCGATAATCAAGAATCTTCTGCACTCGCCGCCGGACACGCCTAAGGGACAAAGGCTCTGGCTCATCAGTTATTGTATCCATGAATTCATTTGCCCAGTCCTCTTCATTCCTCCAGTATTGCAGCCCCAGCCTAGCGTATAGAACTGAGCGCTTCTCCACCGTGAGATATCGCTCCACACGGTCAAAGATCCTCCATCGCCGCAGCTCACAGTACAGGGTCGGGTTGACAAACCACAGATACCGGAAGTCATTGAACATGTCGAAATCAACGGCATCCTCGACCTCTACTGTGATATTTTCTGCGTACTCATACAGAGTACGGTTGTAGAACTCCATCGGCCGTAGGGGCAGGCACCAGTCCTGGATGCGGGAAGCTAAGACCGACTGGTGGGGGAGCCCGCGGAGGGGAATGATGTTGAGAATACTGTAGTCAGGCACTTGAGAGGTGTCGAAGGCCTCTTCCCCGCGTAACTCCCACCGATGGGGTCCATTGACCATCTCTTCATAGTCATCATCGTCGACCACGTTGTAATTGAGGACGCTGACGGTTATGTCACGTCGTGGTCGCGAATCAGCACGTCGAGGCTGTGCTGGTGAGGATGTCGCTGGTCGTCCAGAAGTTGAGGCTCCTTGGGACTGTTGACGACCGAGCTGAGCCTTCCCTTCCTTTGCAAAATCTGGGAACAGGTTCCTTGGCTCCATCCTCTGGATTGTGGAGTGCTGGACAACTGGTGGCTCCTCTTCTTCAGAATCATCAGAGACAACAATGGGAGCCTTCCCAGCAGTCCTTGCACCAGTCTCCACATCCATCTCTTCTTTCTTCTCTGCCTCCTTCTCTTCCTTCTCCTCCGCCAGTTTTTCCGGGGTGGTCGCCCGCTCATCAACTCCTCCGCTGGCAACCCCTTGCACTGCCAGCGGGCTTTCATCAGCCTTTCCTTTGCCCTTGTTTGCCAGCCTCAGCTGTTCAGCCAGCTCCTCCTGGCGCCTGGCTGCATGCTCAGCCTGCACTTTGGCATAGGCTTCATCGCGGGCTGCCAGCTCAGCCTCTAATTTTCGCTGGGCTGCCAAGGCCTTCAGCCTTGCCTTGGCTTGCTTCCTCCTGACAATGGAGGCACTTCTTTCCTTCTTAGCCTGCTCCATCACCAGCTGAGCTCTGGTTTGGACCCTCTTCCTCTTCCGGGTCATAATCTCCAGCTGCTCCTCCTGGGTCTGTCACAATATGTTCCTTGGAGCTGGACCAAGGACCAGTGCCTGATGGGGTTGCTGATGCTGATGCTTCTTGGGTCTCTTGCGGGAGGTCTTCTTGGTGACTGGCACCTGCTGAACTGGCTGAGGGCGACTGCCAGAAGCATCCACTTCCGCCTCCTCCATTTGAGTAAAAAAGAGACTCAGTCTCCATCTTTCTTTTCAGCTCGGCCCTTGCCTCCTCCGTCAGCGGCTGTGCCATGACTGGCACCTGTTCCCCCTTATCCTCCTCTTCTTCCTCCGAGACGACCTCAGCTGGATCCACTGCTGACTTTCCCCTC
Organism: Plectranthus barbatus; assembly: GCA_026898455.1. NCBI lineage: Eukaryota > Viridiplantae > Streptophyta > Magnoliopsida > Lamiales > Lamiaceae > Plectranthus > Plectranthus barbatus. The sequence goes on along the minus strand of JAPKLW010011344.1, from coordinate 8,023 downwards.
AGCCTCCGCGGCTTGTGGTAGTCAGGGCGAGGCAGCTTGGCCTGCTCCTTGGTGGGCGGAATGAAGTCCGAACTCACTAGTTGTTCCCCCTGGTCCACTCCGTCTCCAATCTCCATCTCCAAGATATGGCTGATCCGCAGCCCAAAGGATACGGAGTGAGCGAACGTCCCATCAATTGGAATGTTGGCGTTCCTGGCTACATTCTCCAGCAACCGGCCAAAGAAGAACTCGGCCCAGTTGCCCTCAATCCCATCCACCAGCGCGCACATCACCGAAAACTTGCGCAGGCTCAGCTCGGCGTAGGATCCGACTTCGCACTGCAACATCCTGACAACGATGTCGCACACCATCTGCCACCAGTCATCCATCTCCGACTTCCTCATACCAGTCCGGAAGACGGTGACTTCGTCCCTCTTCCATTGTGTCCATCTCCTTCGGAATTCCACCGTATCATCCTGATGATACGTGGCGACTTCCTCTCCTTCATTCCTCAAGCCGAAGAGATTGGCGAGGTATTCGGCGGTAACGGTGATCAGGTGGCCGAACACCGATGTAGTGAACGACCTCCTGTCGTCAGCAACCACGGCCCGAGCGTAAAACTCGGCTACCATGTGCGGATGGAAGGTCTCGGGCCTTGCCGTCAAATACTGACGAAGGCCTTCCCGGTCGATCATCTCGATCAACTCCTCCCCATAATTCTTGCGCGCCAGTTTCTCGTTCAGAATCTTTTCTTTCTGAACTTGCGCCGCCCTCATTTGCGCGTTCGAGAGCTGAGCCCTGGTCGCCGGCTTGTACAGCTGAACCAGTCGAGCGAAAGGAAGAGTATAATCTATATCTTCAATCTTCACAATGCCGGTGAACGTCGGCATGTGCTGCTCGGCAACTGGTAGTCTGGGCTCACCAGACGATGAAGATGTGGAAGGTGGGTTGTCTTCCGGGGGATTATCAGTTGGGGGGCGTGAAGATGAAGCCATAATCTCAGGAAACTTAAGAATTTTGAGAGAGAATGAGATAGATTAGGGCTGGAAAAAACTTGAAAGATCGTAAAGGTTTTTCCGAGGAAGAGTCTCGAGTATTTATACTCGAGTCCATGCAAGATCAGACGACCAGGATCAACGCTCAGCAAGCGGGAATCGACGGTCATCAGCAGGCCCGTTTCCCTGTGCGACGTGCGCGGTCGTGCTGACGTGGGGCGCGCCGTGTAGCTGACGTGGCGCTCAGCGATTGGTGGAAACCAAAAGTCGGACTGCGCAGCCACTGTGCACATTAAATGTGGCATTAAATGCCGCATTAAATTCTGAGGCCAGTACACGCTACATGGATTTGAACAATCCCGCCATTCCTGCGACAGCTGGCTTGGCTGGGCATCACCAGCATACGCCAGTCGCATATTTCCCCCTAACTGGTTGGCCTCTTCATCAGTTGGCAACTGATACCACATGCTTATAATACATTCTGCTGGCAAACTCATCAGGTAGCAACTGATACCACTTGTTGAAGAGCCATTTCTCCACTTGATGATAATTTCTTCAGTTAGCAGCTGATACCACCTTGTAGATATACATCATCAGTTAGCAACTGAGACCACTTGAGAAATCAACTACTTGCTGGTAGCACGTCCTGCTGGCAAACTCATCAGTTAGCAACTGATATCACTTGATGATCAGACTAGCGACCTTAACCAAATTGAGAGCTTGGACTCAATTTTCGCCAGTCGTGGGAATGACCACCAGTTACCTGCTAGCAACTGGAAGTGGATCCATTTCTTCAACACTGCTAGAAGGTGGCAGCTGGGACCCAATTTCGCTTCAGCGGAAGATAAAAGCTGACAATATGAAATGAGAGCTGGGACTCATTTCCTTGGACAATTGAGGGATAAAGTCCGCCAGTAGATATCATCTGTCTTGTTGAGAAATAACATACGAGGAATGTGAAACGACTAAGAGCTTGGACTCAGTCGTAATCAGCATCCACCAGAAGATCAAGAACAGAGTGAGAGCTTGGACTCATTCTTCCTCATCATTAAGGCTCGCATCAATCTCCATAAGACCGAGTTTGATGCACAACTCCTTGAATCTTGCTTCTGACAGGGGCTTTGTGAAGATGTCAGCCAGTTGATCTTCAGTACGAATGTAGTCCACGCTGACATCCTTTTTCTCGACATGATCACGAATGAAGTGATGTCGAATGTCTATGTGCTTGGTCCTGGAGTGATGAACCGGATTCTTCGTGATGCACATAGCACTGTTGTTGTCGCAATAAATAGGAACACAGCCAGTGTTCACTTCATAATCAGCCAGTTGTTGCTTGAGCCAAATAATTTGAGCACAGCAACTGGCAGCGGCAACATACTCAGCCTCAGTGGTAGAAGTAGCTACAGAGTGCTGCTTCTTGCTGAACCAGCTAATCAGCTTGTGTCCGAGAAACTGACACGTACCACTGGTACTCTTGCGGTCAATACGGCATCCAGCGAAATCTGAGTCTGAATATCCGATAAGCGTAAGCTCATCATTTCTGGGATATCATATTCCAAGAGATTCTGTCCCCTTCAGATATTTCACAATCCGTTTAGCAGCTTCCATGTGTGACTTCTTAGGATTAGCTTGAAATCTGGCACACACTCCGACTGAATACGAAATGTCGGGTCTGCTGGCAGTGAGATAGAGGAGTGATCCAATAATTCCTCGGTATATAGTAGGATCAACTGATTCCCCTTGCTCATCAAGAAATATCTGGCAGCTGGTACTCATTGGGATCCTTAGAGACTTAGTCTTCTCTGGGCAATATTTCTGAATAAGATCCTTGGTATACTTCCGCTGGCTGATAAAAATACCATCAGCTGATTGCTGGACTTGAAGTCCTAGGAAGTATGTCAGCTTGCCCATCATACTCATCTGGAATGAGGTCTGCATCAGCTTAGAAAACTTCTCACAGAGAGATATGTTCTTGGATCCGAAGATGATGTCATCGACATAGATCTGCACCATCAGCATGTCAGCTCCATCGTTGAGAAGAAAGAGAGTACGATCGATCTTCCCTTTTCGAAATCCATTGCTGGTGAGGAACTGAGACAGTGTATCATACCAAGCCCTGGGCGCCTGTTTCAATCCATACAGGGCCTTCCTTAGCTTGTACACTTTGGTGCCAATTTCGAATCCAGGAGGTTGCTCTACATATACCTCCTCCTTTAGTTCGCCATTCAAGAATGCGCTCTTCACGTCCATCTGGAACACCGTGAAGCCGTGATACGCTGCATAGGCCAAAAACAGCCGTATCGCCTCCATTCTTGCAACTGGTGCAAAGGTCTCATCAAAATCGATGCCTTCACACTGTCTATAGCCCTTGGCGACTAAACGAGCCTTGTTCCGGACCACAATGCCATCTTCATCTCGCTTGTTCTTGAAAACCCACTTGGTGCCGATCACTGACTGGTGTGATGGTCTCTCTACCAAGTCCCAAACATTGTTGCGAGTGAACTCCGCAAGCTCTTCGTGCATGGCATTGATCCAATCGGCAGATTCGAGCGCATCTTTGATGGATGTAGGTTCCATCTGAGATATAAAGCAAGATAAAAGTGCTCTGCCGTGCCTGGTCTGGACAAAACCTTCCGGATCACCGAGAATAGCATCAGATGGGTGATCCCTCAGCCATTTGGGAGGACCAGCGACCGCTGGTGCCGGCTGGGAAACAGGTTCATCTGTCCTGACGACTGGTGCTTCCACATTTCCACCAGTCGGAGCTGCAACATCAGCTGGTGCTGGACCTTCACCAGTTGGAACAACTTCATCAGCATCACCGTCTGACTGGTTGTCTGAATCTCCACCAATGTTGTCAGCATCAGCTGGAACATGCTCTCCAGCTGGTCCATCACTGCCTTCTTCTTCAAAAAGGCCAGTAGGGATTCCCCCTAGATTGTGACTAGGTCCACTCAGGGAGATTGAGTGTAAGGTCTCAGCAAGGTCATTTGCATCACCGACCCTCTCAGGTTGCTGATGGGCACCTGAGGTAACTGGTTGTGAAGATGATCCATTCATCGGTCTAGTCGAACCAGTTGATTGAGCATTGGAAGAATTCCTGCCCAACTGGTCATTGACATCATTGACCTCAGGAACATCTTCAGCCAGTTGGCGTAAGGTCCTGCGCACTAAAGTAGCTTCATCAAAAACAACATTGCATGTTATTTCCACAAGCTGGGTCGTCTTGTTAAATACTCTATAACCCTTGTGAGAGGGGTGTCCATATCCGACAAACACACCCTCATCAGCTTTAGGCGAGAAAGCATTTAAGTTCGACTTCCCATTATTATGGATATAACATGGAGAACCGAATGCACGAAGATGAGCTAAAGTAGGCTTACGACCGAAGTACACTTCGTAGGGAGTTTTCTGAAGTCTGTCGTTGATCCCGCTCCTATTCTGAGTATAGCAAGCAGTCACCAACGCCTCTCCCCAGAAACTCTGACCCAAACCAGACTCAGCCAGCATGGATCGGACTGCTTCCTTCAGCGTCCTGTTCCTACGTTCTGCCAGTCCATTTTGCTGTGGTTGCCTTGGTGTAGATCTCTCATGTTTGATCCCGGCCTCCGCGCAAAAATCCATCAGCGGACCGTTGCAGAATTCAGTCCCATTGTCCGAACGAATTCGCTTCACGACAGCTTCTCTCTGCTTCTGAGCTTGGATGATCAACTCTGGAAGAATCACCTTCACCTCATCCTTTGTTCTGAGAAGCTTCACCCATGTATAGCGCGAGTAGTCATCGACTACCACCAGCGAATATCGTCTTCCTCCAATGGTTTGCGGCGTTACTGGTCCAAACAGGTCCATATGTAACAGCTCGAGTACCTGACTGGTACTAGGGTGAACTGGCGACTGGCTCTTGAAGGATTTCTTGGTCTGTTTGCCTTGCTGGCAGGCCTTGCAAATCCCTTCCTTCTTGAACCCGCCTTTGGGAAGACCATCTACAAGATCATGCTTGGTTAGATAATTAATAGTTTTGAAATTCAAATGACTTAACCTTTTGTGCCACAGCCAGTTGGTCTCCATGGAACTGGTGGCAACAAAGCATGTATCAGTCTTCCCGCTTTGCCAGTCAACGACATACAACCCTCCTTTGCGGACACCTTTCAGCTTGGTCTCGCCAGATTCTTCATTCTTGATCTGGCACCCAGATTTGTCAAACACAATGGTGTAACCATTGTCGCACAGCTGGCTGATGCTCAGGAGGTTGTGCTTCAGGTTGGTAACAAGGGACACGTTGACAATACGCACATCATCCTTCTCTATGCATCCCTTGCTGATAACTCTGCCCTTGGAGTTATCACCAAAAATAACTGGAGGTCCTCTGACCTTGGTGAGCTCCGAAAACAAGAACTCCTCACCAGTCATATGAGCGGAGCAACCACTGTCAATGATCCACTCGCTCGACCTCTGAAGCTGATACGCATGATCCTGTTCCTGCAAGAAAAATGAAATCATTTAGGTCCCCGATCATCAGCGGGTCCTGCAGGGTTAGATCTCTGGATCATTCCTTTCGGAATCCAGACTTGTGTGATCTTCAGCTCGGTGTTACCCTTGCTGACATCACCTGTGGCCTTTCCCTTCCTCTTAAAATAATGCATGGAATTGTTTTTGGAAGGTGTGGCTGTGTGTGCAGTTCCTCTAGAAGTATTCTTCTTCTGAGGAGATCGGAAATTTCTTTCCGACCGCTTGTGCTGCCTTGGTGGTCTTTGGAACTGTGGACCACGGTGGTTAGCCTTCCTAGCCCTTGATGAAAACATTTGATTGGGCTCAGGCCTCCGATAGGTATTCCTCCTATCGGGAATTGTCCTTCTCTCAGTATTCTGCTGAGAGTGGGACCCCTTGTAAGTATGCTGGCAACTGGCATACTTATAAGGTTGTGTGTGGAACCTCTGGACAGCTGGTGCTGGCTGTCGGGTTCCACTGGCTGCTGGTGCTGACTTCCTTGCCTTGGAGTATTTTGGCTTAGTCAGCTTCTTAGGGTGTGCTGGCGTCTTGTCAGCAGAGGAATTTGCCAGTCGAGGTTGTTGTCGTGATGACTCACCTCTATATCTGGGCTGATGATTCCTTTGCTGATCAGCCATACGAGGTATGCTGGCAGCACCAGCTGGTGCTGACTCATTTACCATTCTGCCCTTACCCTTACCAGCATTTGGTTGGTTTATGCTCGAATCATTTATAAATCCCAACCCGGATTTATCATAAGGTTTTCTCCAATGACTTAGAGCTGCCTCTAAATCCTTAGAGCCTTTGTTTAGAAAGTTGATTTTATTTTCTTGCTCCAGAACGAGACTGTGAAGGTTATCTCGCTCAGTTTTTGTACTTTGAAAATCTTGGAGCAAGTCAAAATGAGCCTTTTTCAAAGTTTCTAGCTCTTCGCTGAGTGACCTAGATTTTTCAATCTCACTGGTCAAAATGGAAACTTGATTTTTCAGCGAAGTGTTTTCGCCAGCTAAAACATTTTTTATTTCATAAAATTTTAAAAACTCATGCTGAAGAACATCTAAAGTGACATCTTCTGAGTCGGAGCAATGCGACTCAGAATCGTCTATGATTTGAACAGGCATGATATGCAATTGAGGATCTGATTGTACCTCATCATCAGCAGTCAATGCCAGATGTTCTTCCTTGTCAGCATCTTCTTCAGCTGACACTTCTCCTAGAGCAGCCATGAATGCCAGAAGAGCTTCTTCTTCAGACTCTCCATCTGACTCGTATTCCCCATCATCATGGTCGGGGATATCAGGAACTTCAGTCCTTGTCAGCATGGCTTTGGCAACTGCCCTGGAGGCACGCTCTTCAAAGAGCTTCTTCAGCCGTTCCCTCTCAGTTTTGTCCACCTGCGGACATTCAAATTTTAAATGGTCAGGGGATTGGCATTGATAGCAAGCACGAGGAGCTCTTTTGACGAATTTCCCGTCAGTTGAGCTTGAAGAGACTCCCTGCTTTGACTTAGCCTTTTCCAGTAGGACGGCCAGTCGTTTCATTTGCTGCTCAAGTTCAGCGATAGAGCTCTCGCCACTTTTGGAGTAAGACCCTGACGTGGATGGGATCTCCTTCGGCTGGTTGGTCTGCCCAGCAGGCCTGTCAGCATGGAAGGGCTTCTTGGGCATCCGCTTGAAGTCCTTCTTGACGAAGTAAGCTTCGTCCTGAGCCTTAACGCTGGGGGATCCAACATTCCTGATAGCCTCGTTTTTATTCACCATCTGGATATCCCATTCATGTGCCTGCAACTGAGCAAACACTTCCTTAGGAGTTAGTTTGGATAAATCTTTCTCCTTTAGTGCGGTGGTTTTCACAAACCAATCCTCCTTCGGCATCTTGGACAGGATCTTCGAGTTAAGATCAGCATTTTCGTACTCCCTGCCCAGAGACTTCAGCTCGCTGACAATGGCGTTGAATCTCGCCTCCATCTCCTTGATGGTTTCTCCAGTCAGCATCTGGAAGGACTCATATTTATCCACCGCAACCTGCAATTTGTTGCGTTTCATTTGGTCAGTTTCTTGACATAAACTATCAAGAAAATCCCATACTCCCTTAGCAGTATCAAACTGCAGTGCGTCCTCCATCAGCGATTCTGGAAGGCACGCAAGGATCAGCTCGTGTGCAATGGAATCCAGCTGATTCCGCTTTCTGTCCTCAGCATTCCATTCATCTTGGGGCTTTGGGACCACCGCAGCTGGACGATCTCCCAGCTGATGCTGAATCTTGGTGATCTCTATTGGCCCTGTCTCCAGTACATCTTTCATGTCTGGATGGATGCTCTTCAGGGAGATAAGCGTTCTCTTTCGCCATGTAGAGTGCTTCTCCGTCTTGTAGTCCATTAGCTTTGGGATATTCATCTTGAAGTACCTGAGCTAGACAAACAGACAAACAAACAGGAGTGCAAGGAAACGTGGATCACGGTCCTAAGCGACACAGAAACGAACGGTCTGTAAGAACCGTCCGCTCTGATACCACTTGTTGGTCCCGGATATCAGGGTATACTTTGGCAGCGGAAAATACGT
>JAPKLW010011343.1:0-10869 GCA_026898455.1 Plectranthus barbatus | reverse complement strand
ACACATTTTCCGCTGCCAAGTTACACCCTGACAAACCGGGACCAACACATAGCCCTATAACTTGTTAGGGTTCTAGCCACAAAACATGACTAAAACAAAAGCAAACATAGTATTACCTTGAGAATTAAAATAGGAACCTTCAAGTCATGTAAAAACTCCAATTTCGAATTATTCTAAGTGTAAAAAAAAAACTAGCTAAATTTCGTGCAGAATAATAGAGTATTTATAGAAGAGAGAACAAAACCTAATATGGGTATTGGGCTAAAATAACAAAAATTGCCAAAACAGGCTGAAACTTGCTTCTAGGACTTCTGTGTCAATCGACAGGATGCCTGTCGATCGACACACAAGCATGGTCAAAATTCGGGCTGATCTTCATGATGAGCTGCGGCCTCGTCTTCCCTATCGATCGACACCGGCCCTATTGACCAACACGCCTGCATGTGTCGAGCTCCTCTTCACTTGCCTTGTTCATGATTGACATCTGACCTCTGTGTCGATCGGCATGCACCACGTCGATCAACACAGAGGTTCTGCTTCAGGTTTTTGGCTTCGTCTTCCAACTTGGTTGACTTCCCGTGTGTCAATCGAAGAGGCAACTCTGTAACTCGTCTCTTTCATCATTTCACCTATTTTTAGTCCTAAATACCTGCAAAACTTACCACGAAGGGCATAACATCCTCTAAAACAGTCTCATGCACAGAAATAAGTAAAAACCTAACCTAATTGTATTGAAACAATGGAGAAAAATATAGATAAGTGAGTATAAATATGAGCTTATTGATGGGTTTTGTATACTGAAAGCATTTATTATAATGAGTATACGACGATTTATTTCTCCTAACTGTCAAACAATCTTACATGTATGTAACAATGTTATCCTCTTATCTCACCGATAGGGACGATCATACTGCGCGTTGAAGATCGCAAAAGACAGTATGACCACTTGACCTAGTGAGATATAAACCTGATCACAGCCGAGACAGTGTATGAGGATACGTCTATCCGGATGGATGCGACATCGTCGGAATAAGTAGTCTGTCTTGGTTACTTGACATGCTGGTACGCAAGGGTGGCGTATTGATGGACTGCAGTGAGATGTATTCGACTGTCTAACATCAGCGAATGCAAGATCTCGATATTGATTGAGTCCAAACCCTAATGAAGGTTCAGGGGTTTGCACGGATTGACTGTTGCTTTGACTTGCCTTGGTGGAGAGCCTAAGTAACGTGCTTGTATATCCGCATCTTGGGTAACAGCAGTTCGTGTAGTACCGCCTGAGACTGGGTTTAGGTAACCATATCCGAGAAATAGGTTGTGGATATTCCCTGAGGAGCTTAATAACATTCATCGTGCCAAAGTTTTGCAGGCTGATTAAGTTCAGACACGAGTGATAAGGATTGAGTGGTACTACTCAGGAATAATAAGATATTAATTAATTGTAGTTAGAGCTTGTCAGAAGCTCCAATTAATTAATGGATGTTCGGTAACCTTAAATATGGGGATTCTCAATTAATGCAGCCCGTTCTCATAACGTGGTAATAAAGGGGTAGGTCAGTATTAATTCTGTGGTAAAAAAGAATTAATATTAATTAATTAATTATGTCCTGAGTTGTGGACATGAGAATTAATCATTAATTACTTATAGGCCCACTTTATTATTTGCATTAGGTCCCAAGTCTGGCCCAATTAAATATGCTGAAAAAAGGCTCAGTAGCCCATTAGGGATAGAACCCTGGGTTTATAAATAGACCACTCTCTCTGGAAACCCTAGCCACTTCATATCATTCAAATCAGTTTGAAACCCTAGAGGCAGAGAGAGAGTTGGGCGGCGCCTGTAGAGGGGAGAAGAAGAGTTTTTCTGCTCTGGCCTACAACACAGATCTGTGGTATCCTCACCAGTAGTAGATCTGAACAGCATTGGGACACAGCCCTGAAGATCTTATCTGGAGAACAAGATTTTCTTTTCTTTCTCTTTGTGATTTTCGATCTCTAATTTCTGTTTCCGCACATTAAATCGAATAGCGTGGTTGAATTGAAGTTGGAAATTCAAACGCAAAAGATCAGATTAGACTCTACGGAATTACGGTAAATTCTCAATCCACACATCGAATTAAATTCATAGGAGCATGCTAGGTTTTATTGTGAGTTTTGATTGTGTACAATATCCATAAATCAATCCGGTTTAGTTAGATTTTGTAATTCGGTTCACTAGAAATCCCTACAATTGGTATCAGAGTCAGGTTTCTGATTTATGGCTCTATTGTGCACAATTAAATTCAATATGCATGTATGAATTTATTTTGTTTTGTGGATGGTTTTTGTTCCTCGTGGCAACCTGTGTAATTCAGCCCGCAGTGGTTTATTCGTGTAGGGCTGAATTAATTTTGTAAAATCACGAGAAAATCTGTGATTAGTGTAGATTTGAAAAATTGTAATAGAATAGATTACTCTGTAAATTTTGTATTTTTCAAATCTGTAATTGGACGGGTCGAGGACGAAGAACAAAGACGAAGCCGACGACAACGGAGGCGGGCGCGCGGCTGGCGGCGCGAGCAGACACCGGCGACGCGCGAGCGGTCGGCGGCGGGGCAGCGGCGGTGGCTGCTGTCCCTGCGGTGGTGGCTCGTGTTTTGGTGGTTTGTGCAATCCTGTGTAAACCCTAGGGTTTGCATTAGGGTTAGGGCAAATCATCAGATCACAAAGGCCTAAAGCCCAAAAGATTTGGTGATTGAAGATTTGGAGGCCCTAGAAGATTTAAAAAGATTTGGATTTATCCAATAAATTTAAATTCAAATTGTAATAGATAGGATTTTATTTTTCCTATTTTTTTTGGGGCCACGAGGAATTTTTTTTGTCTTAATTGTCCTCGTATGATATGTGATTTATTTATGTGCGCAATTAAGCATGTGTAGATAATAGGAAAAACATGATTTATCGCTTTTATCATTTACAGCTTTCCAAGCATGCTTATGTGATTAATTTCTTTTGTTGGATTATATTTTGGGAATTTTTGGGCTTGTTTAATTACATGCAAAAATTTGGAAAATATAATAACAAAGAAATTGTGTGTGTGCATATAAGAAACCTTTTAAAAGAAAAATACTAAGCTGGTTTTTTAATTAAAATCAATAGACCTCCACAAAGCGGTCCTAGGCTTTAAGTGTATCTCTAGTTCCAGTAAACGTCTACGAGTGTAGCTTGCTAGTTCTTAGAGGTGCATGGGTACGGTTGTTGGGATTTCTAGATAAACAATTTAAATCATGTGAATAGTGGGAGGGTTTTGTGTAAACGTCTACGAGTGTAGCTTGCGTAGATCTCTTTCACAAGTATTCTAGGATTGGTTTAAATTATAGATAACAAAAGCTTTAAGGGCTGTGCGGTATGGTTACGTGCCGTGCTAAACTGTCTCCGGAGTTAAATTTGTGGTTAATGGCTGTTGGTCCCTTTTTATCAGAGTATATACGTTACGCAGCGGAAATAATATTAAGTAAACGTTTTCTTGCACTTGCTGGTTAACCAACTGACTGGGACCTGTCAGCTGGTGATTCAAAACTTAGAATATTTTAGGCCTTGTTTGCGCAGTTATCAGTTTTCAGAGTATACACCAGCACTTGGGTGCTGGGTTTAAAAAAAAATGTAATGCAGAAAACTGATAAAGACAAAGGATTTATAGTGGTTCGATCAACTGATCTACGTCCACTCTCCAGTCGTAGCACTGGAAATTCACTAAGAGTAATCAGGTACAAGAGTCCTACAATCTATCTCTAGCTGGTGAATGCCTCGTCCACCAGTTCACTAGATCAACCGCTCCCGGCCTTGTTTCCTTCTTCAACTCTGATCAGCTGGTGGAGTGCGAGCACGTCACTTCAACCTCCACAGCTTCACTGGGTGTTTAGTTCTCCCAAGAACGTATCTTCTCAATACGGCAAACTGCCCGTGATAACTCAAGTGCTGGCTGGCACAAGAGCTGCTGTGAACTTCCTCGGAAGAGAAAGAGCACCAAAGAGATCAGTAACTTACAAGCTGGAAGCTTGAAGTCTCGTGTTTGATAAATCAACACACGGAAAGCCTTAGGAAAGGCCTCGAAAGTGTTTTGCTTGCTTGCAATAAAGTTTCAGACTTTCGGTAGTTGAGCGAGGGAGAAGAGTATTGAATGTTGATGGATCCCAGGTATTTATAGACGCGGGATCCCATTCAAATCTTCTAGCCGTTTGGACACATCCGGAAAAGGTCTCTGTCCTCGCATGTCCTTCTGACGGCGGCAGGTATGTTTTTCCGGAAAGTGCCATACTTTTGTCCGCTTTATCTGACATTGATCTCTTTATGTTAGAACGGCACTATTCGTCAGTACGAGGAATCGAGACTGGTGTCTTGTAACTGATGGACTTTAAGGTATCCTCCTTAAAGTCATACTCTGTCAGTTAATTCCTCGACGAATCTTCTTTTTGTCTCTAAGACTCTGGGAGAGAGAATCTGGAATTCTGCTGGTAACATCCGACTGGTAGATCATTCTGGTGATCTTGTGCTTGCAGTCTCTGCTGGTGACTTGCGCTGGCACAATCTAAGTCTACCAATATGTCTGATGTTAACTCTTGGAATCTCCCATGACTGGTGGCTTCACCGCTGGTGAATAGTATCAGTGAGAACACGTATTCTGCTGGTAGGATTTGTCAGCCGCCTGCTGGTGAAATCCTTCCCAATTGATGAACAGTAACCAGTCATTAGCTCTTCTCATGCTGGTGAACAGTGTCAGCACGAGTCTTTGTCAGCCGCCACTTGATGAAACTTTTCCCAACTGGTGAACAGTAACCAGTGGTAAGCACTTCTCATGCTGGTGAACAGTGTCAGCATGAGTCTTGATCAGCTACGACTTACAACTCAAAAGACCTAAACAGGACTTTACATTTGAGAACTAGAGCTATCTAGAGACAACTGACGCTGGTAGGACTTAGGATTTGATCCACCAAAACTAAGATCTATACAAGTAGCTACTGAGGGAGAGAAACTTTGACAAATTTCCCAACAATTTCCCCCTTTTTGGTGCGATCAAAGCCTAACCAGCGAGCACTCAGCTGATGAGGAAAGTTACAGAAAATTTCAGGGTTTTACAAAAAAGCCTATCAGATCTAAACCCATGAAACTACTTCCTTACATCAGCTCTAACTAAAATCTTCCCCCTCAAACTAAGAGGGATATTGCTCGTTTAAAATATGAAAATTGAGATCAGAGCAAAAATAGATTTAAAGAATGTAGACGAGTGCTGGTGCTGATTACACTGGATGTGTAAGTTCAGCTGGTAAGTAAATACTTGACAATTGTTGGACAATAAGAGATTGTCATCAACTTGTCAGCAATCATTCCATTAAAGGTGTAGCAATTACAAGTACAGGAGTGATAACTGACTAGTCTAGCTGATAAGTATTTACTTACAAAAAAATAGAGAAACTAGACTATGGCTTGGATGATGATCCTGGTGAATGAGTTCTCGCGCTTGTGATAGACCTCAGGATCTCTGTAAGTGCGGCCATGTCTTGTTCTCTCTTCAGCCTTTCCTCAGCAGCAATCCGTCTCTCTTCCTCAGCAAGTCGGGCTCTCTCTGCTTCAGCCAGTGCTCGCGTCCTTTTCCCCTCTTGGATCCGCGCCAAAAAGGTGGAGACACCGGCGGTGACGGACTCCATTTGTTGAGCAATTTCAGTTCGGAAGGTGGCGAAGCGCTGATCCATCCTGGCATCAATGAGTGCAAGAAGCTGCGCAGGAGGATGGATCTCGGAGATTGGCTGCGCTGATACTTCCATGGAAGAGGAAGGCACATCAGTTGCGGAAGGAGCCATTGCTGGTTCAGATTCAGCTGATTCTTCCATTGGGGCTGGCTCCTCCGCTGGCACTGCAGCTGCAGCTGGTTCCTCCGCTGGTACTTCGACTGCTGCTTCTGCTGGCTCCACTACTGGCACTGCTGCTGGAGCTGGCTGGACTTGTTCAAAAACGGGTGGGGCTGTGAATTCCACCACTTGCCAGTCCATATGATTAGGGACTAGATCGCCCGAAACAGTAGGAACAGGGGGGACGGCAAGGGTCAGCCACCAACCACGAGAGGGATCCTCCTCTACTAAGTGGTCTACCAGCAGAGCGCAGGCAGCCATGTCGAACAATATAGCATGGTAGGGAGGGATCCTCGGAAGATCGACCAGTATTCAGATGCGTCTGAGCGCGTAAACCATCTGGTAGCCGCGGCTGGTTAGGTGGAACTGGAGAAAAGGTAACTTCACCAATTTCGGACGCGGGAGGCCGGAGCTTCCAGTCAGTCTGCGATAGTCAGCAATCTTTTTCAAACGGCGCTTGATCCGCCTGATGGACAGCTGCTGGGGGTTCTCAGCATCTGTATCCATGAATGCGTGAGCCCACTCCTCCTCCGCTCTCCAGTAACCCAGTCCGAGCCGGGCGTATAGCACAGAGCGCTTTTCCACAGTTAATCGGCGCTCGCACCGGTCAAAAATCTTCCACCGCCGGAACTCCCTAAACAGCTCCGGACTCACTCTCCACAGATATTTGAAATCTGCGATTATCTCATCATCGACGGCACTTTCTACTTCCACCGTGATGTTCTCCGCATATTCATACAATGTGGAATTGTAGTATTCCACTGGCTGCAGGGGCAGGCACCAGTAAAAAATTCTTGAAGCATAAACGGACTGGTGGGGGAGGCCGCTGGTCGGGATTATGTTGAAGATTGAGAATTCAGGCACCCTGGAATTATAAAATGCCATCTCCCCGCGGTGCTCCCACCGGTGCACCCCTGTCACTTGATCCTGAAAGTCGTCCTCATCGATCAGGTGGATGTAGTGAATGCTGATCATGTAGGACCTTCTTTCTCGTCGCTCAGCGCGTCCTGGTGCTGATGAGGATGCCGCTGGTCGTCCCGAAGATGTTGAGGCTTCAGAAGATTTTGGACAACCGGCATGAGCACGAGCCTCAGCATCAAAATCAGGGAAAAGGTCCCTCGGCTCCATCCTCTGCACGGTTGAGCGCTGTATCACTGGTTTATCAGCAGCCTCTCCACCAGTAGTCACCTCCATCTCGGTGGCCTGCTCCACCTCTACCGCTTTCTCCTCTGCCTCTTCGGATTCAGAACTGACATCCGAGAAGCTCGCCAGTTTTTCCGGGGTGGTCGCCCGCTCCTCTACTCCTCCACTGGCTTCCCCTTGCGTCGCCAGTGGGACTTCTTCATCACCTCCACCACCCCCTTGCGCGGGTGGAGGGACTTCAGCGGTTTCCTCCTCCGGTTTGTACTCATCCACAAGGGATAGTACGTCCTCGTCAGCGCCCATCACCAGCAGGCGTGTAAAGGATTCGTCGGGTAAGATCTCGCCTGGTGCTGGTGCTGGTGGCACGGTACTTGTTGAAGTCTCGGGGACTCCCCATTTTCCCTTGGCCACCTGGCGCAATTGGTCGGCCAGTTGCTCCTGGCGCCTTGCCTCGGTCTCAGCCTTGATTTTGGCAAATCTTTCATCACGGGCGGCCAGTTCAGCCTCCCTCTTCTGCTGGGCGACAATGGCTCGCAGCCTGGATTGAGCTTGTTTCTTCTTGATAATAGAGGCGTGCTTCGCCTTCTTGGCCTCTTCGGCCTCCTTCTGGGCTCTGGTCTGGATTCGCTTCCTCTTGCGAGTCATCCTCTCGAGGGTCTCCTCCTCAGTCAGTCCCAAGACGGACTTCTTGACTGGAACTGAGATCTTTCCAGACGCAGGATCATAAGCAACAGCTTGCGGAGGCTGCTGGTGCTGGTGGGTCTTCGGCTTCTTGCGGGATGGAGGCTTGGTGGCTGGTACCAGTTGTACTTCTCGAGGATGAACGCCAGTAGCCTCAGCCACCGCTTCCTCCATCGTAGCGAAGAGAGACTCCGTCTCTAGCTTTCGCTTCAACTCCGCCTTCGCCGCTGCTGGCAGTGGGAGAGCCACAGCTGGCACTTGCTCCCCCAGGTCTTCTGAGTCCTCCTCAGAAACGGCCTCATCAGGGTTCACTGCCTTCTTGCCTTTCAACCGGCGCGGCTTCTTGTAATCGGGGTCAGCCTGCTTGACCTTGGAGACTGGTATAAAGTCTGAGGGAACCAGTCTCTCCCCTTGGTCAACGCCTCCACCCATCTCCACTTCCAAGATGTGGCTGATCCTCAGTCCGAATGAGACGGCGTGAGCGAACTTCCCTTCAGTCGGCACGGTGATGTTCCGCGCCACATTCTCCAGCAACCGGCCAAAAAAGAATTCGGCCCAATTTCCCTGTACACCATCTACCAGGGCGCACATCACTGAGAACTTGCGCAAGCTAAGCTCGGCGTAGGAGCCGACTTCACATTGTAGCATGCGCACTACAATGTCGCACACCATTTGCCAGTACTCCTCCATCTCGGACTTCTTCATGCCAGTCCGGAAGACGGTGACTTCTTCTTTCTTCCACTCCTCCCATCTCCTCCGGAATTCCTCCGTATCATCCTGATGATACGTGGCTACTTGTTCTCCTTCACTCCTCATCCCAAACATGTTGGCGAGGTATTCGGCATCAATCGTGATCAGATGGCCAAAAACTGAAGTGGTGAACGACTTCCTGTCGTCAGCAATAACCGCCCTAGCATAGAACTCCGCAACCATATGAGGATGGAAAGTTCTGGGGGTCGCCGTTAGGTACGGTCGTAGCTGTTCTCGGTCAATCATCTCCATCAGCTCCTCGCCGAAATGTTTCAGGGCCAATTTCTCATTCAAAATTTTCTCTTTTTGGACCTGAGCAGCCCTTATCTGTGCGTTGGAGAGTTGATGTCGGGTCGGCGGTCTATTCAGCTGAACCAGTCTGGCAAAAGGATGGCTATAATCAATATCCTCTATCTTTACAATGCCAGTATATGTTGGCATATGAGCTTCAGCGAAGGGTAGGTTCAAAGATTCTGAGGATGATGAAGTAGAGGGGCTATCAGCAGGAGGTTGCGAAGAAGACGCCATGACTTCAGAAAATATCAAAGGAAGTTGAAGGAATTTGAACAGATTTAGGGTTCTGAAAATATGAGGGATCGTAAAGGTTAACCCGATGAAGGAGATCGGGTATTTATACGAAGGGCCATGCAGGATTAAACGACCGAGATGAAGTCTCAGCAAGTAAGGATCGACGGTCATCAGCAGGCCCGCTTCCCGGTGGTGACGTGCGCTACGACGTGGAGCTGACATGGCACACGCCGATTGGTGGCATCCAAGCGTCGGACTGCGCAGACACTGTGCGTATTAAATGTGGCATTAAATGCCGTATTAAATTCTGAGATACGCACACGCAAGAGGATTTGAACATTCCCGCCATTTCTGCGACAGCTGGCACGACTCTTGGACTTCAAGAGATCATCAGTTGAGAGCTGGGACTCAACTTGTCATCAGTAATATAACTGGTCATCAGCAGGATATGCCAGTTGAACACTTCCCCCTGTCAGCATGGCCTCCTTACCAGTTGACAACTGGTACTTACGACTGGCACCCGAGTACTTGGATAAATTGAGAGCTGGGACTCAATTTCATCAGTCGTAGGAAATTCGCCAGTTGTCTGCTGACAACTTGAAAGATTAAGAAAATTGAGAGCTTGGACTCAATTTTATTCCGCATTATCTTCTCTTCAAGAAATCCACTCCTCATCATCGCTTGAAATTTGGAGCTGGGACCCAATTTTGCTTCAACTGATGGTTTGTGCTGGCAACTTCGGAATGAGAGCTGGGACTCATTTCCTTAGACAATTAAGGGATAAGTTCCACCAGTAGGAACCATCAGTGAGCTTGAGATACCACTTAAATAAAAACAACTAAGAGCTTGGACTTAGTCGTAATCAGCGTCCTTCAGAAGATCAAGAACAGAATGAGAGCTGGGACTCATTCTTCCTCAACACTTGGGCTCGCATCAATCTCCAAAAGACCGAGTTTGATGCACAACTCCTTGAATCTTGCTTCTGGAAGGGGTTTGGTGAAGATGTCAGCCAGTTGATCTTCAGTTCTGATGTAGTCTACGCTGATATCCTTCTTCTCGACATGATCACGTATGAAGTGATGTCGAATATCTATGTGCTTGGTTCTAGAATGATGAACCGGATTCTTCGTGATGCACATAGCACTGTTGTTGTCGCAATAGATGGGAACACAGCCAGTGTCCACTTCATAATCCTCCAGTTGTTGCTTGATCCAAATAATTTGAGCACAACAACTGGCAGCGGCAACATATTCAGCTTCAGTGGTAGATGTAGCAACTGAGTGCTGCTTCTTGCTAAACCAACTGATTAGCTTGTGTCCTAGAAATTGACACGTACCACTGGTACTCTTTCGATCTATACGGCATCCAGCAAAATCTGAATCTGAATATCCAATGAGTGTAAGCTCATCATTTTTGGGATACCATATTCCAAGAGATTCAGTCCCCTTCAGATATTTCACTATCCTTTTGGCAGCTTCCATGTGTGACCTTTTCGGATTGGCTTGAAATCTGGCACACACTCCGACTGAGTACGAGATGTCGGGTCTGCTGGCTGTGAGATAGATAAGTGATCCAATAATTCCTCGGTAAACGGTAGGATCAACTGATTCACCTTGTTCATCGAGAAATATCTGACAGCTGGTGCTCATTGGTATCCTTAGGGACTTAGTTTTCTCTGGGCAATATTTCTGAATTAAATCCTTGGTATACTTCCGCTGATTTATGAAAATACCATCAGCTGACTGCTGGACCTGGAGTCCTAGGAAGTATGTCAATTTGCTCATCATACTCATCTGAAATGAGTTCTGCATCAGTTGAGAAAACTTCTCGCATAGAGATATATTCCTTGATCCGAATATGATGTCATCAACATAGATCTGCACCA
>JAPKLW010011342.1:0-10871 GCA_026898455.1 Plectranthus barbatus | reverse complement strand
CTATGAGTGCT
The DNA here is from genome assembly GCA_026898455.1 of Plectranthus barbatus. Classification (NCBI taxonomy): domain Eukaryota; kingdom Viridiplantae; phylum Streptophyta; class Magnoliopsida; order Lamiales; family Lamiaceae; genus Plectranthus; species Plectranthus barbatus. The sequence goes on along the minus strand of JAPKLW010011342.1, from coordinate 10,860 downwards.
ACTGAGGGAAAGGAAACTTAGCCAGATTTCCCAACAATTTCCCCCTTTTTGGTGCGATCCAAGCCTAACCAGCGAGCACTCAGCTGATGAGGAAAGTTACAAAGTATTTCTGGGTTTTACAAGATAAACCTATCAGATCTAAACCCATGAAACTACTTCCTCACATCAGCTCTAACTAAAAATCTTCCCCCTCAAACCAGGAGAGATATTGCTCGTTTAAAATACAGAAATTGAGATCAGAGCAAAAGATTTAAAGTGTGTGAGATGAGTGCTGGTGCTGATTACACAGAAGGTGTAAGTTCAGCTGGTAAGTAAACAGTTTGACATTAGTTGGACAATGAGAAATTGTCGTCAACCCGTCAGTAGTCAATCCATTAAATGTTGCAATTACAAGTACAGGATTAAAAACTGACTAGTCTAACTGGTACAAAAATAATACCAAAAAAATGAAGAGTACAAGACCTATGGCTGAGAAGAAGATCCAGGAGATTGATTTCGATTGGCTAGGTTCCTCAAGATCTCAGTAAGAGCCGCCATGTCTTGTTCCCTCTTCAAACGCTCCTCAGCAGCAATGCGACGCTCTTCTGCAGCAAGCCGAGCCCTTTCCTCGTCAGCGACTGCTCGCGCCCTACGCTCTTCTGCAGCAAGCCGAGCCCTTTCCTCGTCAGCGACTGCTCGCGCCCTTTCCCCCTCTTGGATCCGCACCAAAAAGGAGTTCACCCCAGAGGTGAAGGTCTCCATTTGTTGCGCCATCTCTGCTCGGAAGGAGGAAAAGCGCTGGTCCATCCTTGCATCAATGAGAGCAACCAGTTGTGCAGGCGGATGGACCTCGGAGAGAGGCTCTGCTAGCAGCGCCAGAGAAGTAGAGGGCACATCAGACGAGGCCTCAGCCATCTCAGTGTCAGCTCCAGTTGGCCCCTCTACGACTTGCTCTGCAGCGGCTGCTGGTGCATCTGCTGATACTGCTGTTGCTGCTGCTGCTGACTCCTCTTCTGCGGCTGACTCCTCCACCAGCATCTCAGCTGATGTTGGTGTATCAACTTCCACCACCTGCCAGTCGATGTGTTCCAGCTCCACAACATTTGGAACCGCAGCGACGGTAGGTATCAGCCACCAACTCCGGGATGGATCCTCCTCCACCAGATGATCTACCAGCAGCTCGCTGGCAGCCATGTCGAAGAGTATACCAAAGTAGGGGAGGATCGGTGGGAGAGTTACCAGTATCACAATGCGTCTGAGCGCGTAAATCATCTGGTAGCCACGGCTGGATCGGTGGAACTGGAGAAAAGGGATGGCGATTTTCCTTGGTCGCAGAAGGCCGGAGCTACCAGTCAGCCTGCGGTATGTAGCAATTTTCTCCATACGGCGCTTGATCCGCCTGACCGACAGCTGCTGGGGGCTATCAGCATCTGTATCCATGAAGGAGTTAGCCCACTCCTCTTCCGCACGCCAGTAACCCAATCCAAGCCTGGCATAAAGAACCGCCCTCTTCTCCACCGTCAGCCGGCGGTGGCACCGGTCGAAAATTTTCCACCGCCTGAGCTCCAGGAAGAGATCCGTGTTCTCCCTCCACAAATCCTGGAAGTCGTCGAATAACTCCTCATCGATGACGTCCTCCACTTCTACTGTGATATTTGCAGCATACTCGTACAGAGTACGATTGAAGTACTCTACTGGCTGCAACGGCAAGCACCAGTCATATATCCTCATGGCGTAGACTGACTGGTGGGGAAGGCCGCTGGTGGGGATGATATTGAACATGGAGAATTCTGGCACCCTTGAGTTGTAGAATGCCAGTTCCCCGCGACGCTCCCACCTATGGACTCCTGTCACTTGCGCCTCGTAGGTCTCCTCATCAATCTGATGGTAATGGTGGACACCCAGCGTATAAGGTTGCCTTTGACGGGGCTCTGCACGTGCTGGTGTCGAGGAGGATGCCGCTGGTCGCCCTGATGTGGATGTCGAAGCATCTGAGGCACGGGGGCGACTGGCACGAGCTTTAAGCTCAGCCTCGAAGTCTGGAAATAAATCCTTGGGCTCCATCCTCTGGATAGTAGAGCGCTGGACTACTGGTGGCTGCTCCTCATCTTCAAGATTTATCAGTGGAGCCTTGTCAGCAGCCTCGCCACCAGTTTCTACCTCCATCTCAGTGGCTTGCTCCTCCACCACTACCTTCTCCTGATCCTCAGAAGAATCCGCCAGTTTTTCCGGGATGGTCGCCCGTTCTTCTACTCCTCCACTGGCTTCCCCTTGCGTCGCCAGTGGGACTTCTTCATCACCTCCACCACCCCCTTGCGCGGGTGGAGGGACTTCAGCCACTTCCTCTTCCTTGTATTCATCAACCAGATTGAATACCTCTTCGTCAGTGCCCAGCACCACCAGGTGTTCAAATGTCTCTTCAGAAAGGAGCTCGCCTTGCGGTGCTGGTGCGGATCGGCTGGCACTCGAAATTTCATGGGCTTTCCCTTTGCCCCTGGTCGCCAGCCTCAGTTGCTCCTCTATTTCCTGCTGGCGCCTGGCCTCAGTCTCAGCCTTGATCTGAGCAAAGCGCTCATCCCTGGCCGCCAGCTCCGCCTCTCTCTTCTGCTTCGCCAGCAGAGCTCGGAGCCTTGACTTGGCCTTCTTCTTCCTCACCAAGGAAGCACTCCTTGCCCTCTTGGCGTGCTCCTCAGCCTTCTGCGCCTTGGTCATGACTCGCTTGCGCTTGCGAGTCATCTTCTCCAGCGTCTCCTCCTCAGTCAGCCCCAGTAAGTTCTTCTTGACTGGGATGGAGATTTTCCCAGATTCTGGATTGTATGCCACGGCTTGCGGGGGCTGCTGGTGCTGAGAGGTCTTCGCCTTCTTGCGGGAGGGCTTCTTGGTGACTGGCGCCTGCATAACTGGTTGAGGGCGACTGCCAGAAGCCTCCACTTCCGCCTCCTCCATTTGGGTAAAAAGAGACTCAGTCTCCATCTTCCTTTTCAACTCGCCCCTGGCCTCCTCCGTCAGCGGCTGTGCCATGACTGGCACCTGTTCCCCCTTATCCTCCTCTTCTTCCTCGGAAACAACCGTGGCTGGGTCGACTGCTGTCTTTCCCTTCAGCCTCCGTGGCTTATGGTAGTCAGGGCGGGGCAGCTTTGCCTGCTCCTTGGTGGGCGGAATGAAATCCGAACTCACCAGTTGCTCCCCCTGGTCCACTCCATCTCCAATCTCCATCTCCAAAATATGGCTGATCCGCAGCCCAAAGGATACGGAGTGAGTGAACGTCCCATCAATTGGAATGTTGATGTTGCGATCAACATTCTCCAGCAGTCTCCCGAAAAAGAACTCGGCCCAGTTCCCTTCCACTCCATCCACCAGCGCGCACATCACGGAGAATTTGCGCAGGCTCAACTCAGCATATGAGCCAACTTCGCACTGCAGCATTCTGACGACTATGTCGCACACCATCTGCCACCAGTCGTCCATCTCCGACTTCCGCATTCCAGTGCGAAAACTCGTCACCCCCTCCCTCTTCCACTGAGTCCACCGCCTCCTGAACTCCTCTACATTGTTGTGGAGGTAGGTGGCTATCTCCATTCCCTCGTTCCTTAATCCGAACAAGTCGGCGAGGTATTCGGCGCTGACAGTGATCAGATGGCCGAAGACGGAAGTGGTGAAGGACTTCCTCCCGTCAGCAATCACGGCCCGTGCATAGAACTCCGCCACCATATGCGGATGGAAGGTCTCGGGCCTTGCCGTCAGATATTGTCGAAGGCCTTCCCGGTCGATCATCTCGATCAACTCCGCTCCAAAATTCTTGCACGCCAGCTTCAAGTTCAGAATTTTTTCTTTCTGAACTTGCGCCGCCCTGATTTGCGCGTTCGAGAGTTGAGCCCTGGTCGCTGGTTTGTTCAACTGAACCAGGCGGGCGAATGGAAGTGTGTAGTCTATATCGTCCATCTGTGTGATGCCAGTGTAAGTCGGCATGTGTGCCTCTGCAACAGGTAAGTCTGGTGAACCAGACGAAGAAGATGTAGATGTAGATGGAGGGTTATCAGCTGGAGGTTGAGAAGATGATGCCATAACTTCAGAAAATATCAAGGAAGTTGAAGGAATATGAACAGATTTAGGGTTCTGAAATTTGGGATTGTAAAGGTTAATCCGATGAGGGGTCTCGAGTATTTATATTCGAGTTTCTGCAAGATCAGACGACCAGGATCAACGCTCAGCAAGCGGGGATCGACGGTCATCAGCAGGCCCGGTTCCCTGTGTTGACGAGTGCGGTCGTGCTGACGTGTGCTACGTCGTGTAGCTGACGTGGCGCTCAGCGATTGGTGGCAACCAAACGTCGGACTGCGTAGACGCTGTGCGCATTAAATGTGGCATTAAATGCCGCATTAAATTCTCAGGTTCGCACACGTCAAGGATTTGAACAATCCCGCCTTTTCTGAGACAGCTAGTATGACTGGTCATCAGTAGCATATACCAGTTGCATACTTCCCCCTAACTGGTTGGCCTCTTCATCAGTTAGCAACTGATACCACTTGCTGATAGTACTTGCTGCTGGCAAACTTCCATCAGTTATCAGCTGGCAACTGGAAAGATGGAAAATTGAGCGCTTGGACTCAATTTTATTCCGCATAAACTTCTCTTCTCTTGGAATTGGGAGCTGGAACCCAATTTCGCTTCAACTGATGGCCTATGCTGGCAAGATTCCGCCAGTAGACACCACTTGTGAGATAGAGATACCACTTAAAATAAAAACAACTAAGAGCTTGGACTTAGTTGTAATCAGCGTCCTCCAGAAGATCAAGAACAGTATGAGAGCTGGGACTCATTCTTCCTCAACATTGGGGCTCACATCAATCTCCATAAGACCGAGTTTGATGCACAACTCCTTGAATCTTGCTTCTGGCAGTGGCTTGGTGAAGATGTCAGCCAGTTGATCTTCAGTTCTGATATAGTCCACGCTGACATCCTTCTTCTCGACATGATCACGAATGAAGTGATGTCGAATATCTATGTGCTTGGTTCTGGAGTGATGAACCGGATTCTTCGTGATGCACATAGCACTATTGTTGTCGCAATAGATTGGAACACAGCCAGTGTCCACTTCATAATCCTCCAGTTGTTGCTTGATCCAAATTATTTGAGCACAGCAACTGGCAGCGGCAACATATTCAGCCTCAGTGGTAGATGTAGCAACTGAGTGCTGCTTCTTGCTAAACCAACTGATTAGCTTGTGTCCTAGAAACTGACACGTACCACTGGTACTCTTTCGGTCAATACGGCATCCAGCGAAGTCTGAATCTGAATATCCAATGAGTGTAAGCTCATCATTCCTGGGATACCATATTCCAAGAGATTCAGTCCCCTTCAGATATTTCACTATCCTCTTGGCAGCTTCCATGTGTGACTTCTTCGGATTTGCTTGAAATCTGGCACACACTCCGACTGAATAAGAAATGTCGGGTCTGCTAGCTGTGAGATAGAGAAGTGATCCAATGATTCCTCGGTAAATGGTAGGATCAACTGATTCACCTTGCTCATCAAGAAATATTTGACAACTGGTGCTCATAGGTATTCTGAGGGACTTAGTTTTCTCTGGGCAATATTTCTGGATTAAGTCCTTCGTATACTTCCGCTGGCTGATAAAAATTCCATCAGCTGACTGCTGGACCTGTAGTCCGAGAAAGTATGTTAACTTGCCCATCATACGCATCTGAAATGATGTCTGCATCAGTTGAGAAAACTTCTCGCAGAGAGTTATATTCCTTGATCCGAATATGATGTCATCTACATAGATCTGCACCATTAGCATGTCACCACCATCCTTGAGAAGAAAGAGAGTCCTGTCAATCTTCCCTTTCCGAAATCCATTGCTGGTGAGGAATTGTGACAGCGTTTCCTACCAAGCCCTGGGCGCCTGTTTCAATCCATACAGGGCCTTTCTCAGCTTGTACACCTTGGTGCCAACTTCAAAGCCTGGAGGTTGCTCGACATATACCTCCTCTTTTAGCTCGCCATTCAGGAAGGCGCTCTTCACATCCATCTGGAACACTGTGAAGCCGTGATACGCTGCATAAGCAAGGAACAGCCGTATCGCCTCCATTCTGGCAACTGGTGCAAAGGTCTCATCGAAATCGATCCCTTCACACTGCCTGTAACCTTTGGCGACTAATCGAGCTTTGTTTCTGACCACGGTGCCATTCTCATCTCGCTTGTTCTTGAAAACCCACTTGGTGCCAATCACTGACTGATGTGATGGTCTCTCCACCAAGTCCCAAACGTTGTTGCGAGTGAATTCAGCAAGCTCCTCTTGCATGGCATTGATCCAATCAGCAGATTCGAGCGCCACTCCTATGGAAGTGGGTTCCATTTGAGAGATAAAACAACTCAGGAGCGCACTGCCGTGTCGAGTCTGGACAGAACCTTCCGGATCACCGAGAATAGCATCAGTTGGGTGATCCCTCAGCCATTTGGGAGGACCAGCGACTGCTGGTGCCGGCTGTGAACTAGGTTCATCTGTCCTGACGACTGGTGCTTCCACATTTCCACCAGTCGGAGCTGGAAGAATAACTGGCGGTTGAACATCACCAGTTGGAACTGGAACTTCAACTGCTGGTTGATTTTCACCAGTTGGAACTTCTTCAACAGCTTCTCCGTCTGACTGGCTTCCTGAACCTTCACCAACGTTGTCAGCATCAGCTGGAACATCCACTCCAGCTGGTCCATCGTTGTCTTCTGGCTCAAAGATTCCAGTCGGAATTCCCCCTTGATTTTTGATAGATCCACTCAGGGAGATTGAGTGTAAGGTCTCAGCAAGATCATTTGCATCACCGACCCTCTCAGGTTGCTGATGGGCACCTGAGGGAACTGGTTGTGAAGATGATCCATTCATAGGTCTAGTCGAACCAGTTGGTTGAGCATCGGAAGAATTCCTGCCCAACTGATCAACGACATCATTGACCTCAGGAACATCTTCAGCCAGTTGGCGTAAGGTCCTGCGCACTAAAGTAGCTTCATCAAAAACAACATTGCATGTTATTTCCACAAGCTGGGTAGTCTTGTTAAATACTCTATAGCCCTTGTGAGAGGGATGTCCATATCCGACAAACACACCCTCATCAGCCTTAGGCGAGAAAGCATTTAACTTCGACTTCCCATTATTATGGATATAACATGGTGAACCGAATGCACGAAGATGAGCTATAGAAGGCTTACGACCAAAATACACTTCGTAGGGAGTTTTCTGGAGTCTGTCGTTGATCCCGCTTCTATTCTGAGTGTAGCAGGCAGTCACCAACGCTTCTCCCCAGAAACTCTGTCCCAAGCCGGACTCAGCCAGCATGGACCGGACTGCTTCTTTCAGCGTCCTGTTCCTACGTTCTGCCAGTCCATTCTGCTGCGGTTGCCTTGGTGTAGATCTCTCATGCTTGATCCCGGCCTCCGCGCAAAAATCCATCAGCGGACCGTTGCAGAATTCAGTCCCATTGTCCGAGCGAATTCGCTTCACTACTGCTTCGCGTTGCTTTTGCGCTTGGATGATCAACTCAGGAAGAATCACCTTCACCTCATCCTTTGTCCTAAGCAACTTGACCCATGTATAGCGCGAGTAGTCATCAACTACTACCAGCGAATATCGCCTTCCTCCAATGGTTTGCGGCGTTACTGGTCCAAACAGGTCCATATGTAACAGCTCAAGTACCTGACTGGTACTGGGGCAAACAGGTGACTGGTTCTTGAAGGACTTCTTGGTTTGCTTGCCTTGCTGGCATGCCTTGCAAATTCCTTCCTTCTTGAACCCGCCCTTGGGAAGACCATCTACAAGATCATGCTTGGTTAGATAGTTAATAGTTTTGAAATTCAAATGACTTAACCTTTTGTGCCACAGCCAGTTAGTCTCCATGGAGCTGGTGGCTACAAAGCATGTATCAGTCTTCCCGCTTTGCCAGTCAACGACATAAAGGCCTTCTTTCCTGACACCTCTCAGCTTGGTCTCACCAGAATCTTCATTCTTGATCTGGCACCCAGACTTGTCAAACACAATGGTATAACCATTGTCGCACAGCTGACTGATGCTCAGGAGGTTGTGCTTCAGATTGGTAACAAGGGATACGTTGACAATACGCACATCATCTTTCTCTATGCATCCTTTGCTGATAACTAGGCCCTTGGAGTTATCACCAAAGATAACTGGAGGTCCTCTGACCTTGGTGAGCTCAGAAAACAGAAACTCCTCACCAGTCATATGAGCGGAGCAACCACTATCAATGATCCACTCGCTCGACCTCTGAAGCTGACTTGCATGACCTAGTTCCTGCAAGAAAAATAGGATCATTTAGGTCCCCGATCATCAGCGGGTCCTGCAGGGTTAGATCTCTGGATCATTCCTTTCGGAATCCAGACTTGAGTAATTTTCAGCTCGGTGTTATCCTTGCTGACATCACTCGTGGCCTTTCCCTTCCTTCTAAAATAATGCATGGATGTATTTTTGGAAGGTGTGGCTGTGTGTGCAGATCCTCTGGAGGTATTCTTCCTCCGAGAGTGTCGGAAATTTCTTTCCGATCTATCGTGTTGCCTTGGTGGTCTCTGAGTCTGTGGACCACGATGATTAGCCTTCCCAGCCCTTAGGAAAAGATTTTGGTTGGGCTCAGGCCTCCAATAGGTATTCCTCCTATTGGGAAATGTCCTTCTCTCAGTGTTCCGCTGAGATTTGGATCCCTTGTAAGTATGCTGGCAACTGGCATACTTGTAAGGTTGTGCGTGGAATCTCTGGACAGCTGGTGCTGGCTGTCGGATTCCACTGGCAGCTGATGCTGACTTCCTTGCCTTAGAATATTTTGGCATAGTCTGCGTCCTGGGGTGAACTGGCGTCCTGTCAGCAGAGGACCTTGCCAGTTGAGGTTCTTGTCGTGATGACTCACCTCTATATCTGGGCTTACGGTTCCTATGCTGATTAGCCATTCGGGACTGACTGGTATTACCAGCTGGTGCTGATGCATTTACCAGTTTGCCCTTACCCTTATGAGTACTGATTTGTTCGGGTTGATTTATGCTCAAATCTTTTGTAAATCCCAACCCGGACTTATCAGAAGGCTTTCTCCAATGACTTAGAGCTGCTTCTAAGTCTTTTGAGCCTTTATTTAGAAAATTGATTCGATTTTCTTGCTCCAGAACGAGATTGTGAAAATTATCTCGCTCAGTTTTTGTAATTTGAAAGTTTTGGAGCAGCTCAAAATGGGTCTTTTTCAAACTTGCTAGCTCTTCGCTGATGGACCTTGATTTTTCAATCTCACTGGTCAAAACAGTAATTTGACCTTTCAGCGAAGCATTTTCACCAGCCAAAACATTTTTCATTTCATAAAATTTTAAAAATTCATGCTGAAGAACATCTAAAGTGACGTCTTCTGAGTCGGAGCAATGCGACTCAGAATCGTCTATGATTTGTACAGGCATGATATGCAACTGAGGAACTGATTGTACCTCATTGTCAGCAGCAAGTGCCAGTTCTTCCTCATCTTCAGCATCTTCTTCAGCTGGCTCTTCTCCCAGAGCTGCCATAAACGCCAGGAGAGCTTCCTCTTCCGACTCTCCATCTGACTCATACTCCCCATCATCATGGTCGGGTATGTCAGGCATCTCAGTCCTTGTCAGCATGGCTTTGGCAACAGCCTTGGAAGCACGCTCTTCAAAGAGCTTCTTCAGCCTTTCCCTCTCAGTTTTGTCCACCTGTGGACATTCGAACTTTAAGTGATCAGGGGATTGGCACTGAAAACAAGCACGAGGAGCTCTTTTGACGAATTTTCCGTCAGTTGAGCTAGCAGAAACTCCCTGTTTTGACTTGGCTTTTTCCAGTAGGATAGCCAGTCTTTTCATCTGTTGCTCAAGTTCAGCGATAGAGCTCTCGCCGCCTTTGGAATGAGATCCTGATGCGGACTGGATCTCCTTCGGCTAGTTGTGCTGTGCAGCGGGTCTCTCAGCATGGAAGGGCTTCTTGTGCTTCCACTTGAAGTCCTTTTTGACGAAGTACGCCTCGTCCTGAGCTTTAATGCTGGAAGACTCAACATTCCTGATGGCCTCATTCTTGTTCACCATCTGGATGTCCCACTCGTGTGCCTGCAACTGAGCAAACAACTCCTTGGGAGTCATCTTGGACAGGTCCTTTTCCTTCAGAGCTGTCGTCTTCACAAACCAATCTTCTTTAGGCATCTTGGACAGGATCTTCGAGTTAAGATCAGCATTGTCGTACTCTCTGCCCAGAGACTTCAGCTCGCTGACAATGGCGTTGAATCTCGCCTCCATCTCCTTGATGGTTTCTCCAGTCAGCATCTGGAAGGACTCATATTTGTCCACTGCAACCTGCAATTTGTTGCGTTTCATTTGGTCAGTTTCTTGACATAAACTATCAAGATAATCCCATACTCCCTTGGCATTATCAAACTGGAGGGCTTCCTCCATCAGCGATTCTGGAAGAGAAGCCAGGATTAACTCGTGAGCAATGGAATCCAACTGATTCCGCTTCCTGTCCTCAGAAGTCCATTCGTCTTGGGGCTTTGGGATCACAGCAGCTGGACGATCTCCTAGCTGGTGCTGAATCTTGGTTATCTCAATCGGCCCTGTCTCCAGCACATCTTTCATCTCTGGATGGATGCTCTTAAGAGATATGAGTGACCTCTTCCGCCATATATCATACTTTACAGACTTGTAGTCGAGTAGCTTCGGATTATTCATCTTGATGTACCTGAGCTAAACAGACAAACAAACAAAAAGAGAGCGCAAGGAAACGCGGATCACGGTCCTAAGCGACTCAGATACGAACGGTCTGTAAGAACCTGGCTCTGATACCACTTGTTGGTCCCGGTTTATCAGGGTATAACTTGGCAGCGGAAAATGTGT
>JAPKLW010011341.1:0-10871 GCA_026898455.1 Plectranthus barbatus | reverse complement strand
AGCAGTATCTAGGGTTAGATATGCGTTAATCTCCAAATCAGATCCAGGCTAGGATTCCCGCATGCGCGTCGATCAAGGCTGTGTGGCGTCGATCGCTGGACTTTGAACATCCTCGTCGATCGATGAGCATGAGCAGCGATCGACGAGGCCTTGACTTCCGTCGATCTCCCTTGTCCCTTCGTTGAGCGCTTGGTTCTCTTTGCCTCGTCGATCGACGAGCCTCTTCGTCGATCGACGGGGTGCTGAAACTGGACTTCCAATCCTTCTCTGTTTTTCGACTAAAAACCTGCATGATTCATCAAACACGATATTCCAAGTACAAAATCCAATTCATGCACGAAAATGATACAAAAAATGATCTAAACACTACACAATCAGTCAAAGAACAATAAGATAAGTTGGTGAAAATCCTAACTTATCAACTCCCCCAAACTTAAACCATTGATCGTCCTCGATCAATTCACAGAAAAGAATTCCAAACAAATGCAGATACAAGTGTGCAATGCCTCATAAGCCTCTTTTGTAATCTAAGTTTCACTTATTCACAAAAATCATGCAATCCAAACAAATTCTTATTGGTAAACTATTGAGGAGAAACCTCACCGGGCAGTGTTTGCACTCATCGCTCAATCAAGCAAAAGGATTTTGAAATTCACACAATCAAAGTTTTAGTTTATTTCACCATAGGTTTGATAAATTTCTCATCTCTCCACTGCTTGTTAGTGTGGTTTTTCAGGGAATCAGAAAGGTCTTATTTGGTTGTAATGTGGCTCACCTAAAAGGTAGGATATTTTCGGCTAAGTGACTCAAAATATTTCAATCAAACCCAAAGACCCAAGCATATCATAACCACATCATTTTTTCTATTTATGCACATTCTGGATCTTTCTCTTTTTTTCTTTTCATCATTCTCTCGGGGTTCCTAAGAACTTGCTCTTAGTTATTTATGAACAACATAAGTAAGCTTCCCTCATTTTCTTTCTTTTTCACCAATGTTCATTTTTCTAACTGTACCCATGGAAACCCCTAAAGATTTTTCTTTTCTCTCTTTTTTTTTTCGCACATGGCCTCACATCACATTCCCACAATTCACACCATTCAATAAATCACAATCATCTTATTCATCAACCCTTCTAATCAAAGAAAAAAAATTCATTCAAGGCTCAAAGGGGCTACAAGTAAAGATTTAAGGTTAGTGTATGGGAAATGGGCTACGAAAGAACATGCCTAAAATCATTTTCACCCTATTACCACACTTAATGCAACCTCAAGAGAGAAATTTGTCAAATTCTAGGAAATAAGTCTAACAACTTTGTCACTCATCAAACGAAAAAATGCCACAAATTCCTCACAAGGTAGAAATTTTCGTTGCTCCTCAATAATTATCCAATTTCGAACAGTTATCATGCAAAGATTTAAGTTTCAAAGATCAACATATCAAACAAAACAGCTCCTATCATTGGCTACTTTATCACACAGATTATCATTCTTAATCAGCAAATATCTCGATTATCCATCAACAATTCTAGTTTAAGTAAAGACAAGTAAGTAGTCATAACACCATCATAATAAAAAAGTTCCGACTGTCCTATGTTCAAAAGCTCCTAACAATGCTCAGACTATTCACTTAGAACAAGTACCACAAATCAAGAGTTCAAAAATACTAATTTTAAGTAAAAGGCCTTGCAGAGAGCAATTGTTCACACTGAAGCAAAAGAACAAGGATGGTGATGGTTCAGAGAAAACAAAAAAAAATCGAAAAAAAACAGAAAAAACAATGAAACACGAAAATAAAAAAAAAAGGAAAATGAAAACAAACAAACGTTTCCCTTTTCCTATCCTCATCCCCCCAAACTTGTTTCACTCGAAAGAGTGGAAAAGTTTGAAAGTTAGATAAGGAAAAAGGAAACGATACCTCATTCCTCCTCCGGAGGATCCTCCATCTCGACATCGGGAGATGGCCACACGGGTAGTCACCGTCGGCGGTCTTGTCGCTCTCTTTGCCGGCGTAGGTAGAGGGACTCAGGCTGCGTGTTCAAGAGGAGTCGCTGCATCTGAACGTCGAGGTTATTCAACCTCGTGTTCACATTCTGTCAAAAATTTGTCTGCCGTGCGTGCTCTGCTGCATGCAAATCAGCCTGCTGCTGCATAAACTGGTAGATCGTCGCCAGATCCACCCCGGAAAATGAAGACTCTCCCGAGAAGTGGTGTAGCGGCCGTCTGCCGGTCCGGTCAGGGTTGTGCTCTCCTCCTATGTCATCCTGAGGTTCCTCCTCCTCGGGCATTTCTGGGGGCGTCTACGGCGGTCGCTGGTCTGGCCGGGTCAGTGGTCGGTGTCGAAGTCTGGAGGTACCTGGGCCTCCTTGTACTCCGACCATCAGCCTCAAGTGGGCGGGTGTGCTCATCAACCAATTATCGCGGAAGTGATAATCGGTGACGTGAGTGAGGTCCCGCTGAGGAAGTGGAAATCTGTCCCCATTGGACATCCGCAAAGACAAACCTGATGCCCGTGGTGAAAGCATCAACATCTTCACCAGAGTCCCAATGCCGAGTCCTCGGCTGTCGTCCTCAAGTGACTCGATTTGTGTCAAATCGATCCCCACATGCTCCGCAATCGGGGTGATCAATCCCCCGCTCCAAATGTTGCCTTTGGTGGCCTTGATCTGATGCCGCCATTGGTCCATGACTAACGCCGCGAAGCTAAACTGCTCCCCTGTCAACATGCAATTGAGGGCAAAAAGTTCCCCCACTCTCACTTTCCCGCTTTCATGTCTGCCGGTGATCGACACCCCCATGCATCTCTAAAGATATCTGAAGACTGGGTTGTCGATGGAGGACGCTTTCAAGGTCCCCGAGTCAAACTCCCGCAGGTCCTCTCTGGCATCAGAAGCAATCTGGGACCAGAAACGAGCGATGTCGAAGTGTGGGGGAAGAAAACTGACCCCCCCAACGTGGACTCCCCAGATTTCTTCAAGCTCGTCCCTTGGAATTTCGTAGTACTGGTTCAGAAGCTGGAAACCAATTGTGGTCGGCTCTGATTCCGGCTGAACCTCGAAGACGCGGAGTGAAGCAAAAAACTCTAGGACGAGCGACGGGTATGTCGGCCAGCGGGCTGTCATCCAAGCATTCCAATCAATTCTCTGCAAGAGAGCCTCTACATCTGCTCGGATTCCCAGCATTTGCATTATCTCCGAGCATGGGTAAAGTGTCTGCCGGATAGTGAACTCATCTCCTGAGAATTTTCTGTATCGCCTCTCATGAGCTTGCTTGGCGAAGGTGGGTCGAAAATCCATGGTCAATGCAAGGGTAATGGAAAAATTTGTCAAAGTTCATCACAATTCCTTACAAAATTTCCAGTGTAAGTGCATCCAATTGCGCAAAAATCCACAGAAACAAACCTACCCATGCAAAATTGATTCGACATTCATGCAATTCAAACTCTATCCTAGCATATTACCTCCATGTTTGACAAAATTTGGTCAAGAAATAACAAAACTAGAATAACACCCCCAACTAGAATTATCCCCCAAACTTTCGTATTGCAGAAATCAATGAAATTCAAGCAGCAAACCAATCACAAGTAAGTATATCGACAAAAACAACTAACCATATCGAATAATCACAATGAATAGCAACGAAATCGACAAAATTGCAAAAATGAAAACAAGGGCTCCAAATTCAATTTTTTATCAAAAATCATGCTCAAATCCTTCAAAACATGTGAAATAATCGAAGAGGAGAGTGTTAGGATACATACCGTGGTTGGTTTTGACGAATTTGGAGAGAAAAAATTCGAGGTGGTGTTTGGGAGAGTGAGAGCGGCGTGCGTCATGTGTTTGTGAGGAAAAAATGAGTGAAAGTGGGTTTTAAACCCATCTCTGTCCGACTCAGCAATGCTCGCGTCGATCGACGAGGCATCTTCATCGATCGATGAAGGCAAAACATTCCCGTCAATCGACGAGAATCTTCGTCGATCGACGAGGCCGAATTTCCTCGTCGACAATGCCAAAGAGCATCGATCGACGTGGTCGACAGATGATTGGACCCGAAATAACTCGAAAAAGAAAAATGAAACTCAACTGACTCTACTTGACTGAATTGAAAAAAAAATAACTGAAATAAATAAAGCAGGAAACTGTTGGGTTACCTCCCAACCAGTGCTTGGTTTATTGTCGCTAGCTCGACAATACTTGAGCTTTTAAGGGCGGTTCAAGTAATACTTCTCCACTGCTCCGATCTGAAGAGGGGTGAAGTATGGTTTCAGGTTTTGCCAGTTCACTTTGAAATTCTTTCCATCTTGGCCAGCTAATTCAACTACACCATTCATGAATTGGCAGATCACGGTGTATGGTCCGGTCCACTTTGACTGCAGCTTTCCGGGCATGAATCGAAGATGGGATTTGAATAGGAGAACCTTGTCACCTGATTGGAAGACATGCGAGCGGATCTTTTTGTCGTGGAATCTCTTCGCTCGATTCTTATAAATGACGTTCTCATAGGCTTCGTCCTGAAAGTCTTCCAATTCGTTCAGTGCCATAGCACGTTCTTTGGCAGCTGTCCTCCAATCCAGATTTAATTCTTTCACTGCCCTCCAAGCCTTGTGTTCCATCTCGACGGGAAGGTGGCATGATTTCTCGAAAATTAGCTGATATGCAGATATCCCAATCGGTGTTCTGTAGGCGGTGCGGTATGCCCAAAGTGCATCGTCGAGGACTGCCGCCCAATCCTTTCTTTGCTTTACCGTCTTCTCCAAGATCTGCTTGATTTCTCTGTTGGATAGTTCCGTCAGCCCGTTCCCTTGAGGGTGATATGGGGTAGTAACGCGGTGCTTTACTCCGTACCTAGCAAGAAGAGAAGAAAGTCATCTGTTACAAAAATGTGATCCCCCATCACTTACCAGGGCTCTTGGTGTTCCGAATCTTGTGATGAGCTTTTGCAGGAACTTGATGATGACTTTGTGATCGTTGGTGGCTGTCGGAATGGCTTCGACCCAACGTGACACGTAGTCCACCGCCAATAGCATGTATGTGAATCCTTGCGATGGCGGGAAGGGTCCCATGAAATCGATCCCCCAGACATCAAATATTTCAACTTCAATCACCAGAGTCTGTGGCATCTCATCCCTCCGCGAGATATTGCCGGTCCTCTGGCAGCGATCACAGCCCGTAATCCATCCGCGACAGACTTCGTAGATGGAAGGCCAATAGAACCCGCTTGCAAGAATTTTGAAGGCAGTCCGATTGGCTGAATGGTGGCCACCGGTAGGAGATGAGTGGCAAGCTTCGAAGATTTTGTGCCACTCAGACTGGGGCACACAGCGGCGAATGACGCCATCAGCACATCTGCGCCAAAGGTATGGATCCTCCCAATAGTAGAATCTGACGTCGTGCAGAAACTTCTTCTTTGCATATGGAGAGGAGTCCGAAGGAAGTATGCCGCCGACCAGATAATTGGCAAAGTCTGCGTACCACGGGGTTTTGGATTCATACATCTCTTTCATGTCCCTCAAGGCATAGACTTGTTCATCAGGGAATGTCTCTCGGATTGTCAATTGCTGATCATCTCCTTTGGCCGGTGGGTCGAGTCTTGACAAGTGGTCGGCGATGATGTTCTCACTTCCTTTTCTGTCCTTGATCTCCAAGTCAAACTCTTGCAACAGCAGTATCCATTGGATCAGTCTGGGCTTGGCATCTTGTTTTGCAAACAGGTACCTGATTGCTGCATGGTCGGTGTAGACAATTGTTTTTGAGCCTATCAGATTAGGCTGGAATTTGTCGAATGCATACACGACCGCGAGCATCTCTTTTTCTGTTGTGGTGTAGTTACATTGGGCCGGATTCATGCTCTTGCTGGCGTATTGAATCACAAGGAAGAGTCTTCCTTTCAGTTGGCCTAAAACTGCTCCAACAGCGTAGTCGCTGGCGTCGCACATCAATGTGAAAGGTTCTTCCCAATCTGGTGCGGTGAGGACTGGTGCAGTTACCAGTGCTTCTTTCAACTTCTCAAATGCCTTCAGACATTCTTCATCAAAAACGAAGGACACATCCTTCTCCAACAGGTTGCACAAGGGCCGGGATACCTTCGAGAAGTCTTTGATGAACCTCCTATAGAATCCTGCGTGACCTAGGAAACTTCGGACAGCTTTGACATTTGTTGGTGGTGGCATCTTCTCAATGGCTATCACCTTGGCTCTCGGCTGATACTCGATGTCCCAACACGATTCCTTCCCGAACCATGAAATGGCATTTTTCCCAGTTGAGGCACAGGTTTGTCTCGGTGCATCTCTCAAGTACCGTAGCCAAATTCTGCAAACAGACATCGAATGAGCTACCAAAAACCGAGAAATCATCCATAAATACCTCCATGATGTCCTCGATCAGGTCGTGGAAGATTGCCGTCATGCATCTCTGGAAGGTGGCTGGTGCATTGCATAATCCAAAGGGCATCCGTCGGTAGGCGAATACTTCGTATGGACAGGTGAATGCCGTCTTGTGTTGATCTTCAGGTGCCACAGCTATCTGATTGTACCCTGAGTAACCATCAAGAAAGCAGTAAAAAGGGTAACCAGACAATCTATCTAGAATTTGATCAATGAATGGAAGAGGAAAATGATCCTTGCACGTGGCGGTATTCAAAGCCTGGTAGTCAATGCAGACTCGTCATCCCGTGATTGGTCTTTGCGCTACTTCTTCCCCATCATCATTCTTTACAATTTGCATCCCTCCTTTCTTGGCTACTACTTGTGTAGGGCTTACCCACTTGCTGTCGGAAATTGGGTAGATCATGCCATGGTCAAGGAGTTTGAGAACTTCCTTCTTTACAGCCTCTTGCATGATAGGATTCAGATGTCGTTGTGCTTGTCTCTTTGGTTTGGCATCCTCTTCAAGGATGATCTTGTGCATGCACAGCGAAGGGCTGATCCCTTTGATGTCTCCCAAAGTCCATCCAATGGCGGACTTGTATGTCCGTAGAACTCGCAGCAGTTTGTCTAGCTCTCCCTGTGAAAGATAAGCAGAAACGATAACAGGGTAAGTGCTATCTGACCCAAGGAATGCGTACCTGAGGTGTGTCGGGAGTGTCTTGAGCTCCAGAAGTGGCGGCTCTGAGTTGGAAATTGGCTTCTCCAGGTTGCCATCGATCGATGGAGCAGCTTTGTCGATCGACGAGGATGTTGTTACAGCGTCGATCGACGAGGTAGTGTAGTCGATCGACGAGGATTGGCTGTAGTGGTTGGGCAGCGGTTCTCTTTTAAGTTCTTTCTCACGAGTAACCTCCTCGAACACATCCAACTCCATGACCAGATTCAGGATCCCCTCAGTTGCTTCGTCCAGATTTGTGGACGAGGAAAGGGAGTGTTGCAAGCAGTTTTCCAGGAGATCCGGCTCATTTTTGAGACAAGTGAAGGGAGAAGACATTACCGGGCTGAAGCAGTTGATCATGTGGCATTCTTCTGCATAACTTCCATCGTTGTGCTTCTGCATTGCCTTGTAGATCGAGAATGTGACGGACTCATTGTTCACTCGGAACGTCAACTTGCCGTCGTGGATGTCGATCAATGCCCCTCCGATCTTCAGGAATGGTCTTTCGAGGATCAGAGGAATGTTTCGATCCTCCTCCATGTCAAGCACCACAAAGTCAGCGGGAATTATGAAGTCGTTTACCTTCACCAACACGTCTTCAACGATGCCCTTCGGATAGGTGATTGATCGATCGGCCATCTGCAGTGAGATTGTCGTGGGCTTGATGCTTCCGATCTTTAACCGTTTGAAGATTGAAAGTGGCATCAAGTTGATTGATGCCCCCGAATCACAGAGAACCTTTCCGAAGGTCTCACCTCCGATGACACAAGAGATTGTGAAGGAACCCGGGTCTTCCCTTTTGATCGGCATCTTCTTTTAGATGATGGCGCTGCACTCTTCGAACAGGTTGACCGTCTCGTGCTCCAAGAACGGTCTTTTCTGAGAGACCATGTCTTTCAGAAACTTGATGTACCCGGGCATTTCTTGAAGAGCTTCTACCAATGGGATGTTGATATGCACCTTCTTCATTGTCTCCAGAAATCGTGCATATCTTTCGTTCATCTTGGTTTTGGCAAGCCGCTGTGGAAAGGGCAGAGGCGGCTTGTACATTGGCAGAGCAGGGGCGACCGTCGATCGATGAGCATTAGCCTTGGTCGACGGACGCTTTGGTGCTTCGTCGATCGACGGAGGTGCTTCGTCGGTCGACGGAGCTTCTCCTGTGACGACTTCTCCTTCTTCCTCGGCTTCTCCTTCATCTCGGGTGTCTGTCCCTGCTTGCTTGGGCCCTTTGTAGGTTTTGCCCCCTCTCAGAGTGATAGCGTTCACTTGATTCCTCTGATTCTGATTCTTGGGGTTGACCTGAGTGTTGCTCGGAAGTTGTCCCGGCTTGTGTTTGGTTCCAAGGGCATCGGCGATCTGGCTGACTTGATTTTTAATGATCTGCACGTGCTTTTGAACCTGATCGACCTTTGTGTTCACCCCCGAAATTTCCTGCTTCAGCTTGGCTACAGTGTCGGTGGAGCCTTCCATGAATTTAGCCAAAATCTCCTCGAGATTTGGCTTCTTCTTCTCCACTATTACTCCGTCTTGTACGGCGAAACCTGGTGGTGGTTGCTCTGCGGCTTGAGGGTTTGCATAGGAGAACCCAGGGTGATTCCTTGCATGATTGAAGGTGTAGGGCTGGTTATTCTGCTGATTGTGTTGCTGATATCCTCCTCGGTAGTTGTTTTGATAACCGCCCCTTTGAATGAAATTCACCTCGGCATTGTCTTCCTTAGTTGGACCCTGTACTGCTTCAACTGCAGCAACTGTTTTCTCCTGCTTCAGATTAGCAAACTCTTCCCTGAGCTTTTTCAGCTCGGCTGCCAAATCGGGTTGCTCGGCAACTTTTTCAACCGCTTTTTCTACTACTTTCTCGACAGCTTTCACAGGCCGAGTTCGGCTTGAGGACCACCGTTGAGTGTTGTTGGCCATCTTTTGAAAGAACTCCATGGCTTTCTTTCCACTCTTCGTCATGACTGTGTCTCCTAGAGTGGTGTCCACCAGTTTGGTTGTCTTATCATTGAGTCCTTCATAGAACGCCTCAGCTTGTTCTCCTGGCGGAAAACCATGTCCGGGACAGGCTCTCAACAGTTCTTTGAATCTCTCCCACGCCTCACTGAAGCTCTCGTCAGGCCTTTGAGCGAACCTGATGATTTCTTTCCATTTTTGCCTGATAACATTCGGAGGGAAAAAGTTCCCTAGAAACTCATTCCTCGGTTCGGTCCACGTGCCTATGCTTCCCTTGTCCAGTGCGGTGAACCATGATTGTGCCTTATCCCTCAGACAGAATGCGAACAGACGCATTCGGATGGCACTCTTGCTGACTCCTCCAATTTTGACAGTGTTGCAGAGCATAATGAACTTGTCCAAGTGCGCATAGGGGTCCTCAGTAGGTCTTCCTCCGAATTGATTTTGTTGCACCATCTGCACCAATCCGGTCTTCAGTTCAAAATTGTTGGCATTGATGCCAATCTTGAAGTCAGTCTCCTTGAACCGAGGTTTGTACCGGTTCTGTATGGCTTCCTCTTCTTCCTCATCGTCCGACTCCTCTGGAGGATCTTGATTGTCTTCATCTTTATCGTCGGGCTTGTCCTCGAACAATGGGTTATGGCGAAGATCCCTTCCATTCGGATTGTTCCTTTCGAGTTCTCTTTCCAGATTGTACTGTTGGATTTGCGCCCTCATAGCTTGAACTTCTTGGAGAAGCACAGCCTGCTCCTCTGCAGTTAGCACTGGTGGTGGCGGTGGTACGTTATCTTCCATCGTGTGGTTACTCGAGCTCTCCTGGGCACGCTTATTCCTTTGGATCTTTCTGCAAGTGGCTTCAATGTCCGGGTAATAATACAGCGGGTCCTTTCCTCTAGCTCTTGTACTCATGCACTACCTGTACAGCAAAGGAGGTAGTGAAGTAAGACTGAAAATAAACGAACCGAATTAAGAAAATTGAGCCTCTGAAACGAGCAAAGCATCGATCGACGAGAAGAAGCGTCGATCGACGAAAAGAAAATGGCTTCGTCGATCGACAAAAAATAGCATCGATCGACGGGAAATACGAAAAATACGAGAAAATTCAGATAGTACGAAAATTACAGCCTAAAGCAATTTTTCAATCACAGACTTAATAGTAAGATTAATTCTATTCTTTCCCCGGCAACGGCGCCAAAATTTGATCGCGTATATTTTTAACCCACGACTTAGCAAAGCTAATAATATAGCGGCAAATGAAATTATCGATCCCTCAGGGAAAGAAGTAACGAATAACCTTAAGTACTAAGCCAGGCGTTCTTGAAAATACTGACTAGGAAAATCAAATAAAAAGTTTTGTTGTTGTTTTGAAAATCGCAATAGTTGCTAATGGAATTTAAACAGGAAATTTAGAAAGCTTTTGAAACCAAATAAGAGAAGTACAGATTCCAGGGATATCTACCTATCAAGTATGACATGTATGAATAAATTGATTAATTCCCAATTTTAATTCCTCTTCGTAGTGAAACATCAGAAAAGTATTACGGACTTCTTTGTTGGACAATTCGTAAAGTAGATTAATTAATTACCTATCTCCGCTCGGTCTCAAGATAAATTAACTAACTCCAAAGATCTACAGATTTATTCCTACAATTAATCTCCTTCAGTTACGACAAGAAATCAAATTATATTGTGAAAATCTCTTTCGATTGAAAACTATCACAGTTACGTCTCAAGTAATCAACTAGATAATCCTAAGATGTGATCAGCAAATCAGAATTATGAGTAAGCACAGATTTCACAAACTACGAAGGGAAAGGGAAAATAATTCAATTAATCACAACA
>JAPKLW010011339.1:0-10872 GCA_026898455.1 Plectranthus barbatus | reverse complement strand
GCAAGGGTCATTGGTAGTCTAATGTATTTGACTAATAGTACTAGACCGGATCTTGCATATGCGGTGAACAAATTGAGCAGATACACGGGCGTTCCCAGTAATGATCACTGGAAGGCTCCTGTGAGAGTTTTGAGATACTTGAAGTTACACTATACAAGTTTTTCACCTGTACTTGAAGGGTACAATGATGCCAATTGGATCTCTTATTCAAATGACTCTCACTCCACAAGTGGATACGTATTTACGATCGGTGGGGGCAGTGTCGTGGAAATCCATGAAACAAACTTGTATAGCTCGTTCCACAATGAAATCCGAGTTCATTGCTTTAGATAAAGCAGGTGAAGAAGCAGAATGGCTTTGACACTTTCTAGAGGATGTTCCTTGCTGGAACAAACCTGTGCCGTCAGTGATGATTCACTGTGATAGTGTTGGGAAATTTGGCTAAGTTTCCCTTCCCCAGTAGCTAATTGTATAGATTATAGTTTTGGTGGATCAAAACCTAAGTCCAACCAGCGTCAGTTTGTCTCTAGAATAGCTCTAGTCTCAAATGTAAAGTCCTGTTTAGGTCTTTTGAGTTGTAAGTCGCAGCTGATCAAGACTCATGCTGGCTACTGTTCACCAGCATGAGATGTGCTTACCAGTTGAGAGAAGTCTCACCAGCAAGCGGCTGACAAAGACATGCTGACACTGTTCATCAGCATGGGGTAGAGCTATTGACTGGTTACTATTCACCAGCAGAATATGTGTTCTGGCTGACACTATTCACCAGCGGTGAAGCCACCAGTCACGGGAGATTTCAAGAGATAACATCAGACGAATTGGTAGACCTTGATTGTGCTAAGGCAAGTCACCAGCAGAGACTGCCAGCACAAGATCACCAGCATGATCTGCCAGTCGAAGGTTATCATCAGAATTGAAGATTCGCTCTCCCGAAGACATAGAGACAAAGAGAAGATTCGTCTGAGGAATGTGCTGACAAAGAAGGACTTTAAGGACGGCTAACTTAAAGTCTAATCAGCTCAAGACTCCAGTTCTTGATTCCCTACTGACGAATAGTGCCGTTCTGACACAAAGAGATCTGTGTCAGATAAAGCGGTCAAAGGCATGGCGCTTTCCGGAAAAGCCTACCTGCCGCCGCAGAAGGACACCCTAGGTCTGAGACCTTTTCCGGACGTGTCCAAACGGCTAGGAGATTTGAATCGAGCTCCTGCGTCTATAAATACGTCGGGACCGTCAACATTCAGACTCTCCTTCCTCTCGCTATCTCCGAAATTATCCAGCAAGATCTAGCAGATACTTTCGAGGCTTTTCTTAAAGCTATTCCGTGTGTCGATTATTCGTCGAACACGAGACTCCGAGCTTCCAGCTTGTGAGTTACAGATTCCGTGTGTCGATTCCTTCGAACACGAGACTTCAAGCTTCCAGCTTGTAAGTTCAGATCTCTTTGGTGATCTTTCTCTTTGAGGAAGTTCACAGCAGCTCTCGTGCCAGCCAGCACCTGAGTTATTACGGGCTTTTGCCGCACTCAGATACGTTCTTGGGAGAACTAAACACCCACGTCGTCAGTGGTACCGGTGGAGGTTAAAGTGACGTGCTCGCACTCCATCCAGCTGACAAGAGTTGAAGAAGGACAAGACCCGGGAGCGGTTGATCCAGTGGACTGGTGGACGGGGCATTCACCAGCTGGAGATAGATCGTAGGATAATCTTGTATCCGGATTACTCTAGTGAATTTCCAGTGCTTCGACTGGAGAGTGGACGTAGATCAGTTGATCGAACCACTATAAATATCCTTGCCATTTACTTGCTTTCAGTACTTACATTCGTATTTAAAACCCAGCACACAAGTGCTGGAGTATAACTGAAACCAGTTTATAACTGTGCAAACTCGACTCTAAAATTTTCTAAGTCCTGAGTCATCAGCTGACCAGCCAGTTGCCAGTCAGCTGAATACTCAGTTGCCAGTTGACTTACCAGCTGACAAGGTCCCAGTCAGCTGTGTAACCAGCAGAGTGCAAGAAACGAACTTACGTATTTTCCGCTGCCAAGTTATACCCTGATATCCGGGACCAACAGATAGCCAAGCGACTATTGGTCGTGCACAATAATATGTATAACGGGAAGTCGAGACATATACGTCGTCGACATAATACCGTTAGACAATTGATTTCAAATGGTGTGATATCCATTGATTATGTGAAATCAATTAATAACCTTGCGGATCCGCTAACTAAAGGGTTAAACTGAGATCAAATGAACAAATTGGTTGAGGGAATAAGATTGAAATCTACAATATGAATGAGTTTAGTTGATACCCAACCTATATGATTGGAGATCCCAAGAACTAGGTTCAATGGGACAACTAAACTACACAAGTTCGAGTGATAACACCGACAAGATAATGTCTTCTCTAGTGGCGATGCCTTAGAAAATGACCTTATGTACCATTCCCTAAAGATAGCAAGTAAGGTATTATGAACCTGCATGTGGTATAGGTTAAGTCCTAAGTGACTTTTAATGACTCTTGAAAACCTCGTAATGGTTGAGCTTGGCAGGAATGCTCGAAATAGGAGGTCAACTATGTAAGTGGAAGTTGGGGCCGCTTCAAATGAACACTTATGAAGCCAAAGGGGGCGTACATGGCCCATAATGGAACCAAACGTGAGAACGAATGGAGGTTGAAATGTTAATGTTTCAATGTTGTTATCTCGGTACACACGATGGAGGATTAGTTCAAAGTGCCCCTACCACTAAGCCGCCAGTGTGCCCGATGACATTGAAGATGAACGGTTCAAAACCATAAGCTACCTGTTCAGGTGCATTAACATCTCTCGAAACTGAGTTGGCTATATGCATCATGCATTTCGGCATTTTCACTCATGGGGGGATTGTTGGTAATTCAGGTACTTTGTGGTAAATCCTCGATGTGAAATATTTAATTTTATCATAATTAAATATTACCAACTTAATCTACGTGAAGAGTAGATGATCGTGGTATATTTGTTTTCTCAAATCCGAATTCCGGTGAGTGAGAAATGGGTCCACGAAGTGACACGGTTGGTGGGATTATTACATGAAGTGAACATGTAATAAATGAAGTATCCCACATCTATCTATATATTTACTAAAGCAAAGAAGTGTAGAAATAACTGTTCCCGCCAAAATTATAAAAAACATCCATATGTATATTAAAACATTATTATTATCAATTACATCAAATATAAATGTAGTTGGGTAGGTTTGAAGTGGTAAATCTAAGTTTTTGGTCTGGGTTCAAATCCCAATATCAACAAATGTGTTTTAAAATTTTTAATTTTTACACAAAGATTATCTCTACAATTATTTTTTTTCATACATAAAAGAATTAACATATAAATATGTGTAGAAAAATTACCGCCAATCAATATTTAATAAAATTAATCATTATAAAATCAACAATATTAAATATTACAAGTCAATAATCATTCATAGTTGTTATGATCTCTAATTTTTAGCATCGACTTAAAAAAATTTATTAACTTGCAATTAAAAACCACTAAAAAACTGCTTATAACAATTGTTAAGTGAAGTGGTAAACTGAATATCTTTTTGAGTTGCATCTTCTGTTAGGACAAAAAAAACTCCATTTATAAATTTTATTTTGAACAGGCTCACAAAAAACTGCCCAAAATTTATAATTCGGCCCAATTTTTTATTTTTTTCTTAAAAGAAGATGTAAAAATTTGAATAATTAATAAAACTCAAATATGTGCTCAAAGAATTACAAGTCAAAATTATTTCAAATGAAGTCCAAACGTGGAAAATTGTCTATTACACAAATAAAACTGTCGTATAACCCAAAAATATTACATGGCTACATAAATTTTATTATAATAAAAGTAAACTGTAAATTCATTTAAAAATTTTATTCTAAAACATGCTGATAAATAATTGTCAAATATTTATAATTCAGCCAACTAAAAAAAATATAAACATTTGAATAAAAAAATTAATAAAATTCAAATACCGGTCCAAAGAGTTATATTCAAGTTTAGCTCATTTAAAAAAAAATCTACATATATCCTTAAAGAAAGCTACAAAGAAAACTATCGAGCAAATAAAATCTTTAAAAGCGATAAATATATTAAAACAGAATAGTGTAATCGTTCCCGTAAAAAAATTATTTATATTTTTTGAATAATTATTTTAAAAAGTATTAAACTTTCTTTCACTAACATACTAAAATTTTTTTTTGTCAGCTTTCCTCAATAAAAAACAATAATAAATCTCAATAAAATATTTTTATTACTTTTTTTAAAATATTATATTTTCACCTTTTATTTTATTTGTTGTGTTTAAATTTTTAAATAATAAGAGTAATTTTAGTTTATGAACAAATGAACTTTAAAAAAAATTATTCTTAAAAATATAGTATTATTATTTATATTTAATATAAGACATTATTTATTTATTTCGCACAACGTGCGGGTGCAAAGCTAGTTGATTAATTAAAGTAATTAATATAAGTTTAAATACCTTTATGGTTGAGGTGTGTGGCTCCACCATGGAGGCGGAATATGTCGCCGCCTCGAAAGAGGAGGTGTGGCTCCGGAACTACCTTTTAGAGTTGAGCGTGATCCCGAGTTTGCCGAGGAGCATCACAATTTATTGTGATAACTCTGGTGCAGTGGCAAACTCAAAGGAACCGCGGTCTCACAGGGCAAGCAAACACATAGAGAGAAAATACCATATCATACGAGAAATCGTATCGAGGGGTGATGTGCTGATTAAGAAGATTGACACTGCTGACATTCTTGCTGATCCGTTTACAAAGAGCTTGCCGCAGAAAGTTTACGAAAGACATATTTGTGAGTTGGGTCTGAGGTGGATGCCGACCACTGATAGTGGTTAAAGAGACAGCAGACTAGATAGACGGACTGTATACTCTGTAATAGCCTAGTTATGATCTGAGTATAAGTGGGAGATTGATGGGTTTTGTATACTGAAAGCATTTATTATAATGAGTATACAACGGTTTATTTCTCCTATCTGTTAACAATCTTACATGTATGAACAATGGTATCCTCTTGTCTCACCGATAGGGACGATCATACGGCGTGTTGTAGATCGCAGAAGACTGTATGATCACTTGACCTAGTGAGACATAAACCTGATCACAGCCGAGACAGCGTATGAGGATAGGTCTGTCCGGATGGCTGCGACATTGTCGGAATAAGTAGTCTGTCTTGGTTACTTGACATGCTGGTACGCAGAGGTGGCGTATTGATGGACCGCAGTGAGATATATTCGTCTGTCTGACATCAGCGAATAAAAGATCTCATTATATTGATTGAGTCCAAACCCTAACGAAGGTTCAGGGGTTTGTACGGGTTGACTGTTGCTTTGACTTGCCATGGTGGAGAGCCTGAGTAACGTGCTCGTATATCCGCATCTTGGGTAACAACAGTTCGTGTAGTACCGCCTGAGACTGAACTTAGGTAACCATATCCGAGTAATAGGATGGTGACATTCCCTGAGGAGCTCAATAACATTCATCGTGACAAAGTTCTGCAGGCTGATTAAGTTCAGGCACGAGTGATAAGGTTTGAGTGGTACTACTCAGGAATTATAAGATATTAATTAATTGTAGTTAGAGCTTGTCAGAGGCTCCGATTAATTAATGGATGTCCGGTAACCTTAAATATGGGGATTCTCAATTAATGCAACCCGTTCTCATAACGTGGTAATAAAGGGGTAGGTCAATATTAATTCTGTGGTGAAAAAGAATTAATATTAATTAATTAATTGTGTCCTGGGTTGTGGACATGGGAATTAATTAATTTATAGGCCCACTTTATTATTTGCATTAGGTCCTAGGTCTGGCCCAACAAGTGTGCTGAATTGAGCCCAAAATGGCCCATTAGGGTTTCCAACCCTAGGTCTATAAATAGACAGCTCTCTCTCATAAGTTGTAACACAGTTGAAACACAAACCCTAGAGAGAGAGAGGTGGGCGCCGTTTTTGAAGAGAAAGGAGGAGAATTTTCAAATTCTGGTCCTGCTCAAGTCACAGATCTACGGAGTCCTCACCAGTAGTAGATCTGAACAACACCGGGACACAGCCCTGAAGATCTGATCTGGAGAACAGATTATCTTTCTTCCTTCTCTTTCTATTTCGATTTTATTTAAAAAATTAGGGTTCTAATTTCTGATTCCGCAGATAAAATCGAATTGCGTGGTTGGATTGGTTTTTGGAATTCAAACGCAAAAGATCGGTTCAGACTCGACGGAGTTACGGTAAACCCTAAATCCACAATTCTTTGTATTAAATTCACAGGAGCATGCTAGGGTTTTGAGAATTTAATTATGGACAATATCCATAGATCGATCCGGTTCAGTTTGGTTTTGGTGATTCGGTTCATGGAAAAACCCTACAATTGGTATTAGAGCCAGGTTTCTGATTTATGGCTCTGTTGTTCAAAATTAAATTCAATATGCATGTATGAATTTATTTTTGTGGATGTTTGGTTATTGTTCCTCGTGGCAACCCGTTGATTCAGCCCGCGGTGGTTTATCCGTGTAGGGCTGAATTGTTTTTGTAAAATCACGAGAAAATCCGTGATTAGTGTAGATTTGAAAATTGTAATAGAATAGTTGTTCTGTAATTTTCAAATTTGTATTTGGACGGGTCGAGGACGAAGAACAAAGACGGAGCCGACGGAGGACGACGACGGGCGACGGCAGGTGCGGGCACGCGGCACGCACGGCAGCGGCAGCGGCAGGCGTGGTGCGCGCACACGCGCGAGCCCGCTGGGCAAGCGCTGGGCGCGGCCCTGACCGGCGGCGGCGGTCGGCGGCGGCTTCGGTTGTCGTCGGCTGCTGCTGTCCTGTCACGGTGGCTTGTGTTTTGTGGTTTGTACAATCCTGTGTAAACCCTAGGGTTTGCATTAGGGTTAGGGCAAATCATCAGATCACAAAGGCCTAAAAATCCAAAAGATTTGGTGTATCCAAATTTGAAGGCCTCTTGAAGATTTGGAAGATTTGAAAAGATTTGGATTTATCCAAATTAATTCAAAATTCAAATTTGTAATAAATAGATTTTATTTTCTATTTTTGGGGCCACGAGGAATTTTTGTTTGCCTTAATTGTCCTCGTCAGGGGCGGATGTAGAGCTCGAGTATTGTGGGGGCTCGATCATAATTTTGTGGGATCGATACTATATAATTTTTTATTTTTTTAAAAAAAATACATGTATGTATAAAAAAATTTCAAAACGCCGTGGGGGCGGCCGACCCCGTGAGTCTTAAGGTAGTGCCGCCCCTGGTCCTCGTATGATATGTGATTTATTTACGTGCGCAATTAAGCATGTGTAGATAATGGGAAAAGCATGTTTTACTGCTTTTATTATTTACAGCTTTTCAAGCATGCTTATGTGATTAATTTCGTTTGTTGGATTATATTTTGGGAATTTTTGGGCTTGTTTAATTACATGCAAAAATTTGGAAAATATAATGACAAAAA
This sequence comes from Plectranthus barbatus, assembly GCA_026898455.1. Classification (NCBI taxonomy): domain Eukaryota; kingdom Viridiplantae; phylum Streptophyta; class Magnoliopsida; order Lamiales; family Lamiaceae; genus Plectranthus; species Plectranthus barbatus. The sequence goes on along the minus strand of JAPKLW010011339.1, from coordinate 3,374 downwards.
GAAATTATGTGTCCCTCAAAAAAAAAAAAGAAATTATGTGTGCGCATAAAGAAACCTTTTAAAAGAAAAATACTAAGCAGATTTTTTAATTAAAATCAATAGACCTCTGTTGGTCCCAAATTATCAGAGTCGTCGTGTATAAATCTAAAGACGAAGTGCAGCGGAATAATTAACTTGCTATTAATGTCTTCTTAAGTTTAGCTGTAGGGTCGGATAGTTGTTAGTTTGATTCAAGGATATACTAGCAAATTGAATTTGCTAGATTATAAACCAAACAGTAATGCAATAAAACAGTAAAGCACACAAGATTTATAGTGGTTCGATCAAATCGATCTACGTCCACTCCTTAGCCGAATCGCTAAGAATTCACTAAAAAGATATTTGAAGAACAAGGAATCGCCGAATACTTGTAGCAGGCGGTGAACTTTCGGGCCGGCTTCTACAAAGCTATCCTCCAATGCTTCATTCTTTTCAGCAGCTGCAGGTCAGGCCAAGTCAAGGGCGCTGTTGGGAAATTATTCCTAGAATCTCCCTTAGGACTTATTTGTAAAAGGTTTTGTTGGATCAAACCTTATTTAGTTGGTCGATCATTTGCTGAAATCTAGAGAGTCTAACACAACTTGTAAAGTCCTGTATAGGTTAAACATCGAGTTGTAATAGACTAGTGTGCTAAGAAGACTTCCTAGCAGACACAAAGCAAATGATATCAGCATTATCTGCTAGAGAAACAAGTCAACAAAGGATCGCTAGCAAATGGCTGAAAGCACGTCTGACAGAATGCTAAGGTGTTAGCATCCGAACCTTTCAGCATCAAAGCAAAGAGTCTGAAAGAAAAGAAGTCAAAGGATCGAAGGCAGTAAAAGGCTTCAGCAACTCCTTGCATAACAAGGGCGAAATTCAAAAGCTGAAGACAGACTGCCACTCTGACAAAAAGCTCACACAAAAGGATAAGACTTTCCCAAAGTGGTTAGGAAAGTACAAGTCAACAATAAAAGTGAGAGCCACAGACCAACCTCTTCAGATCAAGGAGTCGTTGAGTCTAACGGATAAGGAGATTCAAAGCTTGAATCTCCACCTATAAAAGACAGTCTCAAAGATGAGAGATATAGAGAATAACGAACAACCATACAAGACAATCGAACAACTTCGATAACTACTCTATTCACTTTACTCACGAATGCTCAAGCTAGAGATTCCCTTGACAAAGTGAACTTTGAAAGTAGTCAGTTGAGAGCTGTACGAAGTCTATCTAAAAGCTCCCAACAACCAGAAGTGTCGCTCATTGAAGTACTGACACTCCATTGAAGATATTCTTGATTGCATTCAAGGATATTTCAATCATTGAGATTCCTTTCTTTTAGAGAAGAATCTAACAGTCGAACACCTGAAAAGGTTAAGACTAGAACGGGCGTCTAGCCACATTCAAGGAAAATAGGAAGTGTCTATTTCTTCCATATCAGGCAAGGCAGGAGTTTCGAAGGTGTGCCCTTGACCCCCAGCCAAACCTTACCGGAGAAGTGCAGACTCACGGAGGATAGCTGTCAAGTAGCCAGGCCGAAAGCTCACTGCCTACTTAACTGGAAAGGCGATTCCTTGTAATCTGTATACTTTTCTAGTGAAATTCTTAGCGTTTCGGCTAAGGAGTGGACGTAGATCTATTTGATTGAACCACTATAAATCTTGTGTGCCTTTACTGTTTTATTAGTTTACTGTTGAAAGATCGATTTAAAACCTAGTAACGGAGTTGCTAGTGTATATCTGAACATTAACTTAAATCACAACTTGAGCTAAATAATTTTTGGAAAATAACATTAAGTGCAAGAGACGTACAACATATTCCGCTGCATTTCGTGTTGAGGTATCAACACGACGACTCTGATATTTTGGGACCAATAAGTGGTATCAGAGCTAGAGGTTGAAAAACCGACTGCTTCTGAGTCGCTTAAGACCAGATCCGCATTTTCCTCGCACTTTTACCTGTTTATTTGTGCTCTACTTGTTTAGCTCAGGAGACAAGATGTTGAACCACTCTCTTGGAAAGTACAACAGGGAGAACTTCACAACATGGAAAAAGATGGCCTTGATACAACTTCAGAGCATACACCCAGAAATGGTTGAGGTACTTGAGAGGTCCCATTAAAATTAAGAAAGCTAACACTTTTATACGACCTGTACCCGAACCCGCTGGAGGAGCTGATGAAGGAGATCAACCTAGACCACCAAGGCCACAGAGACCCCAAATGGTTGAAAAACCTTTTGAGGAATACACAAGTGAAGACAAGAAAAGAGCTCAGCTGGAGCATGTTGCAAAGAAGCTAATCCTTGACTCACTACCAAAGCTGATGGCACAAAAGGCTTTGGAGTTTGATACAACTAAAGAAATGTGGCAGTATGTTTGCGAGTCTTCCCAGGAGACAGACCAGATGAAACGCAATAAACTGCAGGTAGCTGTTGACAAATATGAATCTTTCTCTATGAATGCAGGTGAATCCATAATGGCCATGGAGGAACGATTTAATACCATCATTGGAGAACTGAATAATCTTGGTAAGAAATATGAGAATGGGGAAATGAATCACAAGATTATCTCTAAACTATACCCCAGAGATGACTGGTTTGTCAAAATGACTAGTCTAAGTGAGAAAGATCTCAACAAAATGTCTACATCCGAGGTATTTGCTCAATTAAAATCTCATGAATTTATAATACAACAGTCAAAGAAAAATGAAGCTGCAGTAGTACAATCCACTGCTAGCTCATATGATTTGGCTTATTTTGTCAAAAAGGATTTCAATAAGTTTAAATAAAATAAGTCATATTACAATCAAGAAAGATCTGCTCCTATAAGCCAATCAAAGGAAGTTGCTACAACTTCTGGCTCTCAGCCTACTGATCTTAAGATCAGTGAACTAGAAGAACAGATGAAGAAACTTCAGAAGATGCTGATGGAGGCTAAAGGCGAAAAGGAAACAAAGGAGACTCAGCAGTCACCTTCACATACCCGCTCAGCAGAGCGAAAGCCTAGGTTTTTGTTTCGAGTGTGGATCTCCTGACCACTTGAAACATGACTGTCCGAAAGTCAGCAGAGAAGAAAGGGAGCGGCTGAAACAAAGATTTGAAAGACGTGCAGGCAATGCAGTCAAAAGAGCGCTCCTAACCAGGACGGAAACTTAGGACATTCCTGAAAATGATGAGGAGTACTACCTATCCTCAGAGGAAGAAGATGAAGAAGCCATGCTAGTTCTGATGGCAGACGTCGTGGAAGATCAATTTGCTGATGCAGATGCTGATCAGAATGCTGAAACGGCTCTAGCAGCCGAGAATACAGAGGTAATTTCAGTAAACATCCCTAGATTTGTAACCTTTGATGATTG
>JAPKLW010011338.1:0-10873 GCA_026898455.1 Plectranthus barbatus | reverse complement strand
GTACCGAATCAATCGTCTCGATGAGTTCTACAAGTATGTTGCACACATTCGAGCATCGGAGTTGTGGATTGATCGAGAATCAACTTTATAAGTGCTTCAACGAAGAGTTCGTTACAAACTACGATATCTCCTCAACAAAAGATGGAAGTCTTTGAAAATTTGTACCGAATCGATCGTCTCGATGTGTTCTACAACTATGTAGCACAAATTTGCGCATCGGAGTTGTGGATTGATCAGGAATCAACTTTATAAGTGCTTCAACGAAGAGTTCGGTACAAACCACGATATCTCCTAAACAAAAGATGGAACTCTATGAAAACTCGTACCGAATCGATCGTCTAGATGAGTTCTACAAGTATGTTGCACTCATTCGAGCATCGGAGTTGTTGATTGATCGAGAATCAACTTTATAAGTGCTTTAACAAAGAGTTCGGTACAAACCACGATATGTCCTCAACAAAAGATGGAACTCTTAGAAAACTTGTACAGAATCGATCGTCTCGATGAGTTTTACAAGTATGTTGCACACATTTGAGCATCGGAGTTTGTGGATTGATCGCGAATCAACTTTATAAGTTCTTCAACGAAGAGTTTGGTGGAAACCACGATATCTCCTCAACAAAAGATGGAACTCTTTGAAAACTTGTACCGAATCGATCGTCTCGATAAGTTCTACAAGTATGTGTTGCACACATTTGAGCATCGAAGTTGTGGATTGATCAGGAATCAACTTTATAAAGGCTTCAACGAAGAGTTCGGTACAAACCACGATATTTCCTCAACAAAAGATGGAACTCTTAGAAAAGTTGTACCGAATCGATCGTCGCGATGAGTTGTACAAGTATGTTGCACGCATTCAAGCATCGGAGTTGTGGATTGATCGGGAATCAACTTTATAAGTGCTTCAACGAAGATTTTGGTAAGAACCACGATATCTCCTCAACAAAAGATTGAACTCTTCAAAAACTTGTGCCAAATCAATAGTCTCGATGACTTCTACAAGTATGTTGCACACATTCGAGCATCGGAGATGTGGATTGATCGGGAATCAACTTTATAAGTGCTACAACGAAGAGTTCGGTACAAACCACAATATCTCCTCAACAAAAGATGGAACTCTTTTAAAACTTGTACCAAATCGATCGTCTCGATGAGTTCTGCAAGTATGTTGCACACATTTGAGCATCGGAGTTGTGGATTGATCGGGAATCAACTTTATAAGTGCTTCGATGAAGTTTATGAGGATCAGCAACACTTGATCCTCATAAACTTGTTTAGGAGTAAGAGGAACAAGTGAAAACTTTTTTTGATTGTACTCGAAGGAATACTTGTTCGTGAAGCCGTCATGCTTCACTCGCCTATCAAACTGCCATGGCCGCCCCAACAAAATATGGCTCCCATGCATAGGAACTACATCACATAAGACCTCATCCTCATAAAGTCCCAATGCGAAATGGCACTTTCACTTGCTTCACCACCTTGATGACTCCAATCTCATTCAGCCACTGCAACTTATATGGATTTGGATATTTGACCATAGGTAGTCCCAACTTCCTCACAATGGACTGACTAGCGACATTGGTGCAACTCCCACCATCTATGATCATACTGCATACATTGTCCTTAATATGACATCTAGTGTGGAAAATATTTACTCGCTGCTCCACGTCATCCACTGCAGGCTGAACATTCAAGGCACGCCTCATAACCAAATTAAGCACTTCAGGCGCTTCTATCTCTTCTTCAACCTCATTATCATCAGGATCTTCCAATGCAGGCATCTCCGGATCAGCACTATCATTCTCCTCATCCGTCACCACTTCCCCATTATCTCGGATCATCATGACCCTCCTATTCGGACACTCACTAGCGATGTGTCCATAGCCCTGACATTTATAACATTTACGATCACGATTCCGAATATCAGGCATAACAGGTTTACCTTGAATCTTGGAATCTAGTCTGGGCGTGACAAATGGTTTCTTGTCGACTCAAGACTGCTCCTCCTTCTTCCATGGAACTCTGTTTGATGTGGAACCACTACCAGTCTGGTATTCCCTCCAGCCTGTAGGGTTCTGCCTCGTGTTACTACGACTGCCCCTCCTCTTGAGCTGATTCTCTATTTTAATTGCCATGTGCACCATGTCTTCCAACTGAACGTAGTGGTGCAATTCTACAGTATTCCGGATCTCCCAATTCAGCCCAGATAAAAAACCTTGCCATGGTTGCCTCCCTATCTTCTTCCACATTGGCACGAATCATGGCTATCTCCATCTCCTTGAAGTAGTCATCCACGCTCCTACTACCTTGCCTCAGATTCTGCAGCTTATTATATATCTCTCTGTAAAAATGACTTGGCACGAAGCGCTTCCTCATAAGTGATTTCATTTCCTCCCATGTCTCCACAGGCTGCTCTCCATTGCGCCTCATACTCTTCACCAATTGATCCCACCAAACAAGAGCATAATCAGTGAACTCAATCGCTGCCAACTTCACCTTCTTCAGCTCAGAATAGTTATGGCATTCAAATATCATCTCTACTTTTCTCTCCCATTCCAGATACGCCTCGGGATCATTCCTGCCCTGAAAGGGAGGGATATTCATCTTGATCGTCGCCAAATTATTATCATATGCATCTTCATCAACGTCCTCCTCATAAATGGGATTTTGTCTCAGATGTACGGCTCTTCCTCCACGTCTACCACGTCCACCACGTCCACCATTACCAGAATTATCCACAGATGTATGTGATAGCTCCAATTGAGCCATGCGCTCCATCTATCCTATCACATAGGTCCCAAAATCCACTCTCCAGAGCCTTATCCAATTGAGATCGCAATGCATCCATCATGTCTTTAACTTGTCCCCCAAGGTTATCATCTCCCTTTTCACCCGAAGATGACTCATTTTGAGCAGCTTTTGTCCCTGCAAAAAATGTTAGATAAAAAGAAAAAATAAAGGACCTCACCACTTCACATACACTCGTGTATCACTCAGTTATGGGAATTCACTCACGCTCGTGTATCACTCAGTATGTACGGCTTTTTCCAATCCCTCTAATAATCTCACTCACTCTTGCCTTTTACCACTCGAATTCTCCTTCTAAAAGGCTGAAGAACCTCAAAATCCCTAAATGTATAAAACAAATTCAAAATTGACAAAATTAAAAGAACCGGAAATACGAAAAAGGAGTACAGTAATTAGACGGAAAGACTCGAAATGACTCAAGGAACCTAACGGACACAACTAAAATTTACCAAATTTTCAGCCGAAAAAAATTTAAATTTTGAAAATTTGTAGCTCAAAAATTTTGACTTTTCCTAGGACCACCAGAAGACTCCCGGAACCTAGAAATCAAACTTAAAACTAACGAATAAACTTGTACCGAATCGATTGTCTCGATGAGTTCTACAAGTAGGTTGCACACATTCGAGCATCGGAGTTGTGGATTGATCGGGAATCAACTTTATAAGTGCTTCGACGAACAGTTCGGCACAAACCACGATATCTCCTCAACAAAAGATGGAACTCTTTGAAAACTTGTACCGAATCGATCGTCTCGATGAGTTCTACAAGTATATTGCACACATTCGAGCATCGGTGTTGTGGATTGATCGGGAATCAACTTTATAAGTGCTTCAACGAAGAGTTCGGTTCAAACCAAGATATCTCCTCAACAAAAGATGGAACTCTTCAAAAACTTGTACCGAATCAATCGTCTCGATGAGTTTAACAAGTATGTTGCACACATTCGAGCATCGGAGTTGTGGATTTATCAGAAATTAACTTTATAAGTGCTTCAATGAAGAGTTCGGTACAAACCACGATATCTCCTCAACAAAAGATGGAACTCTTTGAAAACTCGTACCGAATCGATCGTCTCGATGAGTTCCACAGGTAGGTTGCACACATTCGAGCATCGGAGTTGTGGATTGATCATGAATCAACTTTATAAGTGCTTCAACGAAGAGTTCGGTACAAATCACGATATCTCCTCTACAAAAAATGGAACTCTTTGAAAACTTGTACCGAATCAATAGTCTCGATGAGTTCTAAACGTATGTTGCACACTTTCGCGCATCGGAGTTGGGGATTGATCGGGAATCAACTTTATAAGTGCTTCAATGAAGAGTTCGGTACAAACCACGATATCTCCTCAACAAAAGATGGAACTCTTTGAAAACTTGCACCGAATCAATCGTCTCGATGAGTTCTACAAGAATGTTGCACACATTCAAGCATCGGAGTTGTGGATTGATCGCGATCAACTTTATAAGTGCTTCAACTAAGAGTTCGGTACAAACCACGATATCTCCTCAACAAAAGAAGGAATTCTTTGAAAACTTTTACCGAATCGATCGTCTTGATGAGTTCTACAAGTATGTTGCACACATTCGAGCATCGAAGTTGTGGATTAATCGGGAATCAACTTTATAAGTGCTACAATGAATAGTTCAGTACAAACCACGATAACTCCTCAACAAAAGATGGAACTCTTTGAAAACTTGTACCGAATCGATCGTCTCGATGAGTTCTACAAGTATGTTGCACACATTCAAGCATCGGAGTTATGGATTGATCGGGAATCAACTTTACAAGTGCTTCAACGAAGAGTTCGGTACAAACCACGATATGTCCTCAACAAAAGATGGAACTCTTCAATAACTTGTACTGAATCGATCGTCTCGATGAGTTCTACAAGTATGTTGCACACATTCGAGCATAGGAGTTGTGGATTGATCGCGAATCAACTTTTTAAGTGCTTCAACGAAGAGTTCGGTACAAATCATGATATCTCCTCAACAAAAGATGAAACTCTTTGAAAACTTGTACCGAATCGATCGTCTCGATGAGTTCCACAAGTATGTTACACACATTTGAGCATCGGAGTTGTGGATTGATCGGGAATCAACATTATAAGTGCTTCAACGAAGAGTTCGGTACAAACCAAGATATCACCTCAACAAAAGATGGAACACTTTGAAAACTTGTACCGAATCGATCATCTCGATGAGTTCGACAAGTATGTTGCACACATTCGAGCATCGAAGTTGTGGATTGATCGGGAATCAACTTTATAAGTGCTTCAATGATGAGTTCGGTACAAACCACGATATCTCCTCAACAAAAGATGGACCTCTTTGAAAACTTGTAACGAATCGATCGTCTCGATGAGTTCTAAAAGTTTGTTGCACACATTCGAGCATTAGAGTTGTGGATTGATCGGGAATTAACTTTATAAGTGCTTTAAAGAAGAGTTCGGTACAAACCACTATATCTCCTCAACAAAAGATGGAACTCTTTGAAAACTTGTACCGAATCGACCGTCTCGATGAGTTCTACAATTATGTTGCACACATTCGAGCATCGGAGTTGTGAATTGATCGGGGATCAACTTTATAAGTGCTTTAACGAAGAGTTCGGAACACACCACGATATCTCCTCAACAAAAGATGGAACTCTTTGAAAACTTGTACCTTATCAATCATCTCGATGAGTTCTACAAGGATGTTGCACACATTCGAGCATCGGAGTTGTGTATTGATCAGGAATCAATTTTATAAGAGCTTCAACGAAGAGTTCGGTACAAACCACGATATCTCCTCAACAAAAGATGGAACTCTTTGAAAACTTGTACCTAAATGATCGTCTCGATGAGTTCTAAACATATTGCACACATTCGAGCATCGGAGTTGTGGATTGATCGCGAATCAACTTTATAAGTGCTTCAACGAAAAGTTCGGTACAAACCATGATATCTCCTCAAGAAAAGGTGGAACTCTTTGAAAACTCGTACCTAATCGATCGTCTCGATGACTTACACAAGTATGTTGCACACATTCAAGCATCGGAGTTGTGGATTGATCGCGAATCAACTTTATAAGTGCTTCAATGAAGAGTTCGGTACAAACCATGATATCTCCTCAACAAAAGATGGAACTTTTTTGAAAACTTATACCGAAACAATCGTCTCGATGAGTTCTAAAAGTATGTTGCACACATTCGAGCATCGGTGTTGTGGATTGATCTGGAATCAACTTTATAAGTGCTTCAATGAAGAGTTCCGTACAAACCACGACATCTCCTCAACAAAAGATGGAACTCTTTTAAAACTTGTACCGAATTGATCGTCTCGATGAGTTCTACAAGTATGTTGCACACATTCGAGCATCGGAGTTGTGGATTGATCGGGAATCAACTTTTATAAGTTCTTCAATGAAGAATTCGGTACAAATCACGATATCTCCTGAACATAAGATGGAACTCTTTGAAAATTAGTACCGAATAGATCGTCTCGATGAGTTCTACAGGTATGTTGCACACATTCGAGCATCGGAGTTGTGGATTAATCGGGAATCAACTTTATAAGTGCTTCAATGAAGAGTTCGGTACAAACCACGATATCTCCTCAACAAAGAATGGAACTCTTCAAAAACATGTACCGAATCGATCGTATCGATGATTCCTACAAGTATGTGGCACACATTCGAGCATCGGTGTTGTGGATTGATCGCGAATCAACTTTACAAGTGCTTCACGAAGAGTTCGGTACAAACCACGATATCTCCACAACAAAAGATGGAACTCTTTGAAAACTTGTACCGAATCGATCGTCTCGATGAGTTCCACAAGTATGTTGCACACATTCGAGCATCAGAGTTGTGGATTGATCGGGAATCAATTTTAAAAGTGCTTCAACGAAGAGTTCGGTACAAACCAAGATATCACCTCAACAAAAGATGGAACTCTTTGAAAACTTGTACCGAATCGATCATCTCGATGGGTTCTACTAGTATGTTGCACACATTCGAGCATCGGAGTTGTGGATTGATCGGGAATCAACTTTATATATAAGTGCTTCAATGATGAGTTCGGTACAAACCACGATATCTCCTCAACAAAAGATGGAACTCTTTAAAAACTTGTACCGAATCAATCATCTCAATGAGTTCTACCAGTATGTTGCACACATTCGACCATCGGAGTTGTGGATTGATCGGGAATCAACTTTATAAGTGCTTCAAGGAAGAGTTCGGTACAAACCACGATATCTTTTCAACAAAGGATGGAACTCTTTGAAAACTTTTACCGAATAAATCGTCTCGACGAGGTCTACAAGAATGTTGCACACATTCCAGCATCAGAGTTGCGGATTGATCGAGAGTCAACTTTATAAGTGCTTCAATGAAGAGTTCGGTACAAACCACAATATATCCTCAACAAAAGATGGAACTCTTCAATAACTTGTACTGAATCGATCGTCTCGATGAGTTCTACAAGTATGTTGCACACATTCGAGCATCGGAGTTGTGGATTGATCGCGAATCAACTTTATAAGTGCTTCAACGAAGAGTTCGGTCCCAATCACGACGATATCTCCTCAACAAAAGATGGAACTCTTTGAAAAGTTGTACCGAATCGATCGTCTCGATGAGTTCCCACAAGTATGTTGCACACATTCGAGCATCGGAGTTGTGGATTGTTCGGGAATCAACTTTATAAGTGCTTCAATGATGAGTTCGATACAAACCATGATATCTCCTCAACAAAAGATGGAACTCTTTGAAAACTTGTACCGAAGCGATCGTCTCGATGAGTTCTAAAAGTATGTTGCACACATTCGAGCATCGGAGTTGTGGATTGAACCGGAATTAACTTTAAAAATTGGTTTAAAGAAGAGTTCGGTACAAACCACGATATCTCCTCAACAAAAGATGGTACTCTTTGAAAACTTGAACCGAATCGATCGTCTCGATGAGTTCTACAATTATGTTGCACACATTCGAGCATCGGAGTTGTGGATTGATCGGGGATCAACTTTATAAGTACTTTAACGAAGTGTTCGGTACAAACCACGATATCTCCTCAACAAAAGATGGAACTCTTTGAAAACTTGTAAATAATCAATCGTCTCGATGAGTTCTACAAGTATGTTGCTCGCATTCGAGCATCGGAGTTGTGGATTGATCGCGAATCAACTTTATAAGTGCTTCAACGAAAAGTTCGGTACAAACCATGATATCTCCTCAAGAAAAGATAGAACTCTTTGAAAACTCGTACCTAATCGATCGTCTCGATGAGTTACACAAGTATGTTGCACACATTCAAGCATCGGAGTTGTGGATTGATCGCGAATAAACTTTATAAGTGCTTCAATGAAGAGTTCGGTACAAACCACGATATCTCCTCAACAAAAGATGGAACTCTTTGAAAACTTGTACCGAAACAATCGTCTCGATGAGTTCTAAAAGTATGTTGCACACATTCGAGCATCGGAGTTGTGGATTGATCTGGAATCAACTTTATAAGGGCTTCAATGAAAAGTTCCGTACAAACCACGACATCTCCTCAACAAAAGATGGAACTCATTGAAAACTTGTACCGAATCGATCGTCTCAATGAGTTCTACAAGTATGTTGCACACATTCGAGCATCGGAGTTGTGGATTGATCGGGAATCAACTTTATAAGTTCTTCAATGAAGAATTCGGTACAAACCACGATATCTCCTGAACATAAGATGGAACTCTTTGAAAAGTTGTACCGAATAAATCGTCTCGATGAGTTCTACAAGTATGTTGCACACATTCGAGCATCGGAGTTGTGGATTAATCGGGAATCAACTTTATAAGTGCTTCAACGAAGAGTTCGGTACAAACCACGATATCTCCTCAACAAAAAATGGAACTCTTCAAAAACTTGTACCGAATCGATCGTCTCGATGATTTCTACAAGTATGTTGCACACATTCGAGCATCGGAGTTGTGGATTGATCGCGAATCAACTTTACAAGTGCTTCACGAAGAGTTCGGTACAAACCACGATATCTCCTCATCAAAAGATGGAACTCTTTGAAAACTTGTACCGATTCAATCGTCTCGTTGAGTTCTACAAGTATGTTGCACATATTCGAGCATCGGAGTTGTGGATTAATCGGGAATCAAATTTATAAGTGCTTCAACGAAGAGTTCGGTACGAACCACGATATCTCCTCAACAAAAAATGGAACTCTTAAAAAACTTGTACCGAATCGATCGTCTCGATGAGTTCTACAAATATGTTGCACACATTCGAGCATCAAAGTTGTGGATTGATCGCAAATCAACTTTATAAGTGCTTCAACGAAGAGTTCGGTACAAACCACGATATCTCCTCAACATAAGATGGAACTCTTTGAAAATTTGTACTGAATCGATCGTCTCGATGAGTTCCACAAGTATGTTGCACACATTCGAGCATCAGAGTTGTGGATTGATCGGGAATAAACTTTATAAGTGCTTCAACGAAGAGTTCGGTACAAACCAAGATATCACCTCAACAAAAGATGGAACTCTTTGAAAACTTGTACCGAATCGATCATCTCGATGAGTTCTACAATTATGTTGCACACATTCGAGCATCGGAGTTGTGGATTGATCGGGAATCAACTTTATAAGTGCTTCAATGATGAGTTCGGTACAAACCACGATATCTCCTCAACAAAAGATGGAACTCTTTAAAAACTTTTACCGAATCAATCGTCTCGATGAGTTCTACAAGTATGTTGCACACATTCGAGCATCGGAGTTGTGGATTGATCGGGAATCAACTTTATAAGTGCTTCAAGGAAGAGTTCGGTACAAACCACGATATCTTTTCAACAAAAGATGGAACTCTTTGAAAACTTTTACTGAATCGATCGTCTCGATGAGTTCTACAAGAATGTAGCACACATTCCAGCATCGGAGTTGTGGATTGATCGAGAATCAACTTTATAAGTGCTTTAATGAAGAGTTCGGTACAAACCACGATATGTCCTCAACAAAAGAAGGAACTCTTCAATAACTTGTACTGAATCGATCGTTTCGATGAGTTCTACAAGTATGTTGCACACATTCGAGCATCGGAGTTGTGGATAGATCGCGAATCAACTTTATAAGTGCTTCAACGAAGAGTTCGGTCCAAATCACGACGATATCTCCTCAACAAAAGATGGAACTCTTTGAAAACTTGTACCGAATCGATCGTCTCGATGAGTTCCACAAGTATGTTGCTCACATTTGAGCATCGGAATTGTGGATTGATCGGGAATCAACTTTATAAGTGCTTCAACGAAGAGTTTGGTACAAACCAAGATATCACCTCAACCAAAGATGGAACTCTTTGAAAACTTGTACCGAATCGATCATCTCGATGAGTTCTACAAGTATGTTGCACACATTCGAGCATCGGAATTATGGATTGATCGGGAATCAACTTTATAAGTGCTTCATTGATGAGTTCGGTACAAACCACGATATCTCCTCAACAAAACACAGAACACTTTGAAAACTTGTACCGAATCGATCGTCTCGATGAGTTCTACAAGTATGTTGCAGACATTTTAGCATCGGAGTTGTGGATTGATCGGGAATAAACTTTATAAGTGCTTCAAGGAAGAGTTCGGTAAAAACCACGATATCTCCTCAACAAAACATAGAACTCTTTGAAAACTTGTACCGAATCGATTATCTCGATGAGTTCTACAAGTATGTTGCACACATTCGAGCATCGGAATTATGGATTGATCGGGAATCAACTTTATAAGTGCTTAAATGATGAGTTCGGTACAAACCACGATATCTCCTCAACAAAAGATGGAACTCTTTGAAAACTTGTACCGATTCGATCGTCTCGATGAGTTCTAAAAGTATGTTGCACACATTCGAGCATCGGAGTTGTGGATTAATCGGGAATCAACTTTATAAGTGCTTCAACGAAGAGTTCGGTACAAACCACGATATCTCCTCAACAAAAAATGGAACTCTTCAAAAACTTATACCGAATCGATCGTCTCGATGATTTCTACAAGTATGTTGCACACATTCGAGCATCGGAGTTGTGGATTGATCGCT
>JAPKLW010011337.1:0-10874 GCA_026898455.1 Plectranthus barbatus | reverse complement strand
AGAGCCTTTCACTGCAACTCAAAGTAATACACAATCTGCATATACTTCTGTACCTTCATTTAGGCTTAGGATCTCGTCGAGCCATAGAGATCTAGATTCTTTTAATGTCAGATAAAAGAATCGATCTTGACTTTGGTCCTTATCAATGTGTGCCCCACACCAGCATACCAAGCCATCCAAGATAAGATGTTTATTACTGCGTATGCTGCAGCCTACACCGACAGTTTATCCTGGAACTGTCTCTGCTGTGATAACTATTTATATCTCGCTAGGTCAAACAATTCATACGATCTTCCGTGATCTTCTACACACTGTATGATCTCCCTATCGACGAGATAAGAGGATAATTGCGTTTGCGACACACATTTGTTAATTCAGACAGGAGATGAAAATAAAACATTTATGATTCCCAGTATATTAACCAATCAACCTTGTACATAATATACCAATCATAATGCTTTCAGTATATAAATCGATCAATATCCCACTTATACTCAAAGCATTATACAGGTGCTTTCCAGAGTATAACGCGTCTAAACTAATCTAGCTATTACATCAAAAATTCTATGTGGATAGCTTTGCCCTCAGCCCAAGGTTACATACATGCATCTCGTAGACCTTCTGAGGCAGAGCCTTTGTGAATGGATCCGCTAGATTATTTCTTGTTATCAATCTTCTCTACTAGAACATCACCCCTTGCTACGATTTCTCGTATAATATGGTACTTCCTTTCAATGTGTTTTGTTGCTCTGTGAGTTCATGGTTCCTTTGAATTAGCCACAGCTCCCGAATTATCACAGTATATCGTGATTGACTTGGGCAACTTAGGAATCATGTCCAACTCCAGAAGGAAGTTTCAAAACCATACTGCTTATTTCGAAGCTTCAGAAGCTGCCACATATTCTGCTTCCATGGTGGAGTCTGCAATGCACTTCTACTTTGCACTCCTCCATGATATGGCCCCACCTCCCAATGTAAACACATAGCCAGAGGTGGACTTCTTTTTGTCTTGATTTGCCTGGAAATCCGAATCAGTATAACCCACAGGGCACAAATCCTCACACTGATAGACGAGATAATAGTCTCTAGTCCTTTTCAAGTAGTTGAGTATGTGCTTTACCGCGGTCCAATGCGCCTGTCCAGGGTTAGACTGGTATCTCGCTACCATGCCTACAGCAAAGCAGATATCTGGCCTCGTACATAGCATTGCATACATGAGGCTCCCCACGGCCGATGCATATGGCACGTTCCTCATTACATCTTTCTTCCTTTGTGTCATCGAACACTGATCCTTGGAAGGTATATGCCATTTCTGAAGGGAAACAGACCTTTTTTGGCAGTTTGCATGCTGAAACGGGCAATCACATTATCGACATATGATCCTTGAGACAAGGTCAACATCCTCTTATTGCGCTCCCGCAATACTTTTACCCCTAGGATGTATCCTGCCTCCCCAAGGTCCTTCATATGAAACTGCTCGGATAACCACCCCTTTATGCCCGACAATACTTCCACATTGTCGCCAAATAGGAGAATATCATCTACATAAAGTGCAAGGAACACCACGCTTCCGCTGACACATAGACGGTACACGCAACTCTCGTTTGAGCTTTGTGAAAATCCATAGGATTTAATCACTTCATCAAAACGCAGATTCCATGACTGTGAAGCTTGTTTAAGTCCATACAGCGACTTCCTTAGCTTCTAGACCAAATGTTCTTCGCCCTTCACCACATAACCTTTAGGCTGTTGCATATAGATGTCCCTACCTTCTTCAAGGTACCCGTTTAGAAACGCGGTTTTAACATCCATCTGCCAGATTTCTAGGTCCTTTTGTGCTGCTATGGCTAGGAGTATACGAATGGACTTAAGCATGGCTACCGATGAGAAGGTCTTGTCATAGTCTACACCTTCTTTCTGACTATAACCCTTCACCACCAGCCTTGCTTTGAAAGCTGTAATTTCACCATTCGCTCCTTTCTTTCTTTTGTATACCCATTTGCACCCTATGGCTCGACAGCCATCTGGCAAATTAGTTTTCTGGTATACATCCATAGCCGTAATGGATTCTATTTCAGAATCCATGGCGATCAGCCATTTGTCTGCATCTTTATCAGATACCGCCTCGTCATATGTCCAGGGATCGGTATCATCCAGTCCATTTTCCAGGATCAAGTCAGAAGACTCTCCCACGAACATGTACCTTTTGGGTTGGTGGATAACCCTCCCACTGCAATGAGGCATCTGAACCATGTCAGTAGTTGGCACAGTACGTGTTGGTCCCATCCTTGCATTAGTGGCAGTGTTGGTATAACCTCACCTGTTGTAGGTGGATTTACCATTACACTGGGCTTTCCTGATGGAATTGCTTCCTTGTCCTCAAGCTCGTGGAGGAAAATTTCACTCTTGGATCTATGGTTTCTTACATATTCGTCCTCCAAGAATCTCGCGTTGGTACTGACAACGACTTTCTGATTCTCAGAACAATAGAAGTAACCACCTTTTGTTTGCCTGGGATATCCTACAAACAGCATCAGCTTACACCTACTTTCTAACTTATCAGGTTCCTTTGTCAGCACATATGTTGGACAAACCCAAACCTTCACTCTGTTCAAACTTGGCTTTCGCCCATACCAGAGTTCCAGAGGTGTTTTAGGAATTGATTTAGAAGGTACCCGGTTAACCAATAAGGCCGTTGTTTCCAAGGCATATCCCTAAAACGAAATTGGCAAGCTTGCATAACTCATCATCGACCTGACCATTTCCAAGAGAGTTCTATTTCTTCTTTCCGCTACACCATTTTGTTGAGGGGTTCCTGGTGCAGTCCACTGGGATGTAATTCCGTTATCTGACAAGTACTGCAAGAACTCGTTACTGAGGTATTCTCCACCACGATCTGATCGTAGTGTCTTGATAGTCTTACCTAGCTTCTTTTCTACCTCAGTCCTAAACTCTTTGAATTTCTCAAAGCATTCAGACTTATGGCGAAGCAAATAGACATATCTGAATCTTGAGTAATCGTCAATGAATGTGGCGAAGTACTCATAACCTCCACGAGCTTGCGTGCACATTGGTCCACATAAGTCAGAGTGGATCAGTTCCAACACATTCTCTGCTTGAGACTGACTTGCCTTAAAAGGCCTGGTCGTCATCTTTCCTTCTATACAGGACTCGCGGATTTGATGCGGTACCACTTAGAAAAAATCCAAAAGCCCATCGCATGCTAATCTTTTAATCCTCTTTAGATTGATGTGGCCTAGTCTCAAGTGCCAGAGATATGTTTGATCATCATCGGAAGAAAACTTTCTCTTTAAATGATTATTATTATTGGATGAGTTTGCAACATTCACGGAAGATTTATGCATACAATCAATGATATAGAGAGAGTCAATCAGTTTGCCATGACAGATAACACCGTTATTACCAATGATAGAAACTCCACTATCAAAAATAACAGAATATCCATCACAAAATAACTTGGAAACTGAAATTAAGTTCCGCCGAAAAATCGGCACATATAAAACATCTCTCAAAATCAAAACATTGTTTTCAAAGCATAAGGTAAAATCTCCAATGGCTACTGCTGAGACTCGCTCTCCGCTGCCCATTGAGGTGGTAATCTCGTCATGCTTCAGCTGCCTTGTCGGCCTGAACCCCTGCAAAGTATAACAAACATGGTCAGTAGCTCCAGTATCCACTATCCAAGAATGGGTAGAAACCGATGCTAAACATGTTTTCGTTATAAATGCACATGACGTACCTTGTCTACCCATGCCGAGCACTAGACAATCTACTTCACTTCGCTTGCGTTTGCATGGCCTGATGACATCTTCTGCTAAATCAGCTTCATATAACCTTTTAAGCATTTCTTTTGCTTCAGCAACTGTCTTGTCAAAAGCTGACAAAGTTGGAGCAAATTCCAATGCCCTAAGATCAGATTCCTCTCGCATCAGGGCAAAGAGTAACTCAGGAAGAGTAAACTCGCACCTGGTACCGAGGGACTTGATGAAATCATCATAAGAATCAGATAGAGAGTGCAGGAAAATGTTTATTTCTGCCCGCTTACTAACTTTTCCACCTCTCTTTTTGTACTTTCTCATAATTCACATCATACTGATAAAGTGCAGAAGCAACAAACTCCCATCAGTCATCCTCTTGCAGATCAGGTCCTCTACAAGATTATAACTGACAGTTCGTCTCACCTTCCCATAAACCTTCACAAGGTCCCTCCATATCACAACAGCAGATCCGAACTTCTTGCACTTGAGCTTTAATTCTCTAGACAGACTCTTCATGATGAGTTTGCGGGCAAACTCATCAGAAGCTACCCATCTGTCATAGAACACTCGCTCATAACCAGTACAGTTCCAATACTTGGGAGTTAGAGGGTCCATGTTTTGCAGTGCAGAGTATTTCCATGAAGCATAACTTCCACTCAGGAAAATTCGGACCAGTTAAAGGGTTTTTTATTAAGAGGTTGACAACATGAGCAATAGACATGTCTGAAAACAATAAATTAAAACAAAAATTAAAACATAGTCGCAAACTATTGAAACAATTAAATATTGAAACCTTATGATAAAGCAATATTAATGTTTCCTCCAATTTGCCTAAGTATTACTATTGCAAGCCACACATGTGGACGTTTACAACAAAACACTTAACCAGACTGCATCTTTCAATTCCAGTCCTTTAATTCCAATCCATGCCCGGGTTCCTTAGACAAATAGAATTAATAATTGGAGACTAACTTAAGACCATATTATCCTACTGAGCAGGGACATCACAAATGAGTTATACTCTGGATAACATCTAAGCTAGCTTACCACCAAAGCCAACCCTCCCATATAAGGATCTATTAGAACACACCCGATCCCTATAATAAGGTTGTCTCATTTAATTCAATCCCTAGAGAACTTATGAAAATTCAATACGCAAGCTACACATGTAGACGTTTACGCATGAACTCCCACTTCTCACATGAAATAAATGTTTGTTTTAAGAAATCCTATCTATTAGAACTTACGAATAATAAATTAAGTAAGCTACGCATGTAGACGTTTACCTAATAAATTACCCACTTCCAATAAAGGATCGCTTTGTGGAGGTCTTACTAAATTATGAGCTTAGTAATTTTTAGTTCATAAGGTTCAATTGCACAGATTATTTTATGTAGCTATAATTATAACATTGCTAAAATTCTATCATGCATGGCATGAACCCCGAATTTATAGTTACAATTAATTACATAAAATAAATCACATAGCATGATTTAAAGCTGTAAATAAAAGCAGTAAACGTGCTCCTATTATCTACAACATGCTTGTATGCTGCGCAATTAAATTAAACATGTATATCATGCGAAGACAGATAATAAAGCAAATAAAAAATGTCCTCGTGGCCCCATGATACGAAATAAAATTAATTCTAACTATTACAAGTTAAAATTAATAATACAGATCTTCGACTGGGCTCCCACTACTTGGACTAAGATCTGAATTCATTTTCCGAATTTGGGCCTCCAAGATTTGATTTATCAGAAAATTGGACAACTGGGCCAGTTAACCAAATCGCGGACCTAGGCACACATTGCAAGCCCAATAGTCTGTGAGAACTTGGCCCGACGAGTCACCACCAGCGAACTATTGCCGCCGTGAGGGCTCTCGGAATCGTGCAACAGCCATGCACGTACGTGCATGGTTGTAGCCCGCGATCCGCCTCCTCCGATCGTTCCCCGCTTTGCATGCCACTGCCCCGGCTTGCCCCGACCGTTGCCCGAACTGCCGTTCACTCTTCTTCTCCATCATCGGCCTCCGTGACTCACCAGAATCGTGCAAGATCAGAATCGGAAGCTAGCACGAACCACGCAAAAACCTAGGGTTTTCGCGTGTCCAGCCCGCGCCCTAGCCCCCGTCGCTGTCCAGCCTGCGCCCCCGGCGACTGAGCCACCACTGCACCACCTTGCCCCCCAACCGACGTCGACCTAGGGAGGAGGGGCTGCCGCTGGCGTGCACGCAGGGCCGCGCAGGCCTGTCGCGCGCGCGCCTGCGCCCCCTCGCCGCGCGCCGCTGTTCTCGGCCTACCTCGCCCGCTTGCCTCACGTCGCCGGTGCCTGGGCTGGGGCCCCACGCGCTAGCCCTGTCAGCCATGGCCGCGCAGCTTGCCCGCAGCGTGCGTGCGTGCATGCGCGCGCCGGAAAACCCTAGGGTTTCCAGCGCCGCCGCCACAGCCTGCTCCGCCGCGCGCGGGTCTGCCGTGCCTCACCGTCGACCGTCGTGCATGGTGCCCAGCCATGCCAGTGCCGTCGTGTGATGTCGCGCGGTTCTTCGTTCTTCGTGTTCTTCGTTTTTTTGTTTTACAGATTTAATTTTTAAATAAAAGATTACATTGAATATTCCTACTTACAATCTAAAAAAAATAAATCTAACCACGGATTTATCTCGTGGGTGAAAAAATGAATCCATATAAAAGGGCGGATTAACCCGAGAACCACGAGGACGAAAAACATACAATCAATCCAAAACCATCAATTTCATGCAATCAATAATAATAATCATGCATAATCATAGGCAATATTATTTTTCCGATAGAGCCAATTGATTAAACCTGGCTCTGATACCAATTGAAGGGATTCGTGAACTGAATCACGAAGTCCGTTTGCCAAGGATCGTTAATTGGAATATAAAAAATAAATTGCTATGCCTATGAACAATCCTAGCATGCTCCTATATTATTATGCATAAGAAGGTTTATGCGGAATACCTGGATTGAAGAAACCTGAAGAACGCGTGCGCGGAGATTCCCTTTGATCTTTCCCACGCACAAAGATTTAATTCCTAATAGATTGAGGAAATAAATCTTGAGAAAATAAAATAATTATTTTTGAAAACAAGGAGAGAGAGAGAAGAAGAAAAATCCTCCTGATTTGATATTCTGATCTGTATCCCAACTCGATCTGAAAATCTGGTGAAGATTCTCTATCAGATCCCTTGCCCGGTTGAGAAGCAGAATTTCCTCCTCGTTCTCAAATCTTAGTCGATCACCACAGCTCCCAAAACCGGTTTGCTGTGTGCAACTTATGATCTTGTGGTGTGTTGAGATCTGAGGAACTGAGGCCTATTTATACGAAATTACTGGACTCTATTGGGCTTGAGTTTCATGGGCCAGACTAGGGACCAAAATGCAAATAGCAAATAAGGCCTATCAATTAATTAATTCCCATATTCAACCCAGAATATAATTAATGAATTAATATTGATTCATTCCACCAAAGAATCAATATTGTCCTACCTATTTGCTACCACATTTTGAGGTACGGGTTGCATGGGCTCGGTATATCCCCATATTTAAGGTTACAGAAATTTGTTAATTAATTTAAGCTCTCACAAGCTATTTAATTAATTAACATCTTATATTCCTGAATCAATCCACTCAAACCTTTTCACTTATGCTTGAACTTAATCAGCCTGCAGGACATAGCATAACGAACCTTTTGAGCTGTTCAGGGAATGTCACCATCCTATACTGGATGTGGTTACCTAGTTCCAGTACCAGACAGTCATACACAAACTGCTATTACCCAAGATACAGATATACAAGCTCAACTAGAGCCTTTCACTGCAACTCAAAGTAATACACAATCTGCATATACTTTTGTACCTTCATTTAGGCTTAGGATCTCGTCAAGCCATAGAGATCTAGATTCATTTAATGTCAGATAAAAGAATTGATATCGACTTAGGTTCTTATCAATGTGTGCCCCACACCAGCATACCAAGCCATCCAAGATATGATGTTTATTACTGCGTATGATGCAGCCTACACCGACAGTTTATCCTGGAACTGTCTCAGCTATGACAACTATTTATATCTCGCTAGGTCAAACGATCCATACGATCTTCTGTGATCTTCTACACACCGTATGATCTCCCTATCGACGCGATAAGAGGATAATTGTGTTTGCGACACACGTTAGTTAATTCAGACAGGAGATGAACATACAACATTTATGATTCCCAGTATATTAACCAATCAACCTTGTACATAATATACCAATCATAATGCTTTCAGTATATAAATCCATCAATCTCCCACTTATACTCAAAGCATTATACAGGTGCTTTCCAGAGTATAACGCGTCTAAACTAATCTAGCTATTACATCAAACATTCTATGTGGATAGCTTTGCCCTTAGCCCAAGGTTACGTACATCCATCTCGTAGACCTTCTAAGGCAGAGCCTTTGTGAATGGATCCGCTAGATTATTTCTAGTATCAATCTTCTCTACTAGCACATCACCCCTTGCTATGATTTCTCGTATAATATGGTACTTTCTTTCAATGTGTTTTGTTGCTCTGTGAGTTCGTGGTTCCTTTGAATTAGCCACAGGTCCCGAATTATCATTGTATATCGTGATTGACTTGGGCAGCTTAGGAATCACGTCCAACTCCAGATGGAAGTTTTGAAACCATACTGCTTCTTTCGAAGCTTCAGAAGCTGCCACATATTCTGCTTCCATGGTGGAGTCTGCAATGCACTTCTGCTTTGCACTCCTCCATGATATGGCCCCACCTCCCAATGTAAAGACATAGCCAGAGGTGGACTTCTTTTCGTCTCGGTCTGCCTAGAAATCCGAATCAGTATAACCCATAGGGCACAACTCCTCACACTGATAGACGAGATAATAGTCTCTAGTCCTTTTCAAGTATTTGAGTATGTGCTTTACCGCGGTCCAATGCGCCTGTCCAGGGTTAGACTGGTATCTCGCTACCATGCCTACAGCAAAGCAGATATCTGGCCTCGTACATAGTATTGCATACATGAGGCTCCCCACGGCCGATGCATATGCCACGTTCCTCATTTCATCTTTCTCCCTTTGTATCACCGAACATTGATCCTTGGAAAGATATATGCCATGTCTGAAGGGTAACAGACCTTTCTTGGCAGTTTGCATGCTGAAACGGGCAATCACGGTATCCACATATGATCCTTGAGACAAGGTCTGCATCCTCTTATTGCGTTCCCACAATACTTTTACCCCTAGGATGTATACTGCCTCCCCAAGGTCCTTCATATGAAACTGCTCGGATAACCACCCCTTTATGCCCGACAATACTTCCACATTGTCGCCAAATAGGAGAATATCATCTACATAAAGTGCAATGAACACCATGCTTCCGCTGACACATAGACGGTACACGCAACTCTCATTTGAGCATTGTGAAAATCCATAAGATTTAATCACTTCATCAAAACGCAGATTCCATGATCGTGAAGTTTGTTTAAGTCCATACAGCGACTTCCTTAGCTTCCAGACCAAATGTTCTTCGCCCTTCTGCACATAACCTTCTGGCTGTTGCATATAGATGTCCCTACCTTCTTCCAGGTACCCGTTTAGAAACGCAATTTTGACATCCATCTGCCAGATTTCTAGGTCCTTATGTGCTGCTATGGCTAGGAGTATACGAATGGACTTAAGCATGGCTACCGGTGAGAAGGTCTCGTCATAGTCTACACCTTCATTCTGACTATAACCCTTCGCCACCAGCCTTACTTTGAAAGCTGTAATTTCACCATTCGCTCCTTTCTTTCTTTTATATACCCATTTGCACCCTATGGCTCGACAACCATCTGGCAAATTAGTTTTCTGGTATACATCCATAGCCGTAATGGATTCTATTTTAGAATCCATGGCGATCAGCCATTGTCTTCATCTTTATAAGATACCGCCACGTCATATGTCCAGGGATCGGTATCATCCAGCCCATTTTCCGGGATCAAGTCAGAAGACTCTCCCACGAACATGTACCTTTCGGGTTGGTGAATAACCCTCCCACTGCGACGAGACATGTGAACCGTGTCAGTAGTTGGCACAGTACGCGTTGGTCTCATACCTTGCATTAGTGGCAGTGTTGGTATAGCCTCACCTGTTGTAGGTGGATTTACCATTACACTGGGCTTTCCAGATGTAATTGCTTCCTTGTCCTCAAGCTCGTGGAGGACAATTTCACTCTTGGATCTGTGGTTTCTTACATATTCGTCCTCCAAGAATCTCACGTTGGTACTGACAACGACTTTCTGATTCTCAGGACAATAGAAGTAACCACCTTTCGTTTGCCTGTGATATCCTACAAACAACATCAGCTTACACTTACTTTCTAACTTATCAGGTTCCTTTGTCAGCACATATGCTGGACAAACCCAAACCCTCACTCTGTTCAAACTTGGCTTTCGCCCATACCAGAGTCCCAGAGGTGTTTTAGGAACTGATTTAGAAGGTACCAGGTTAAGCAAATAGGCCGCTGTTTCCAAGGCATATCCCCAAAATGAAATCGGCAAGCTTGCATAACTCATCATCGACCTGACCATTTCCAAGAGAGTTCTATTTCTTCTTTCCACTACACCATTTTGTTGAGGAGATCCTGGTGCAATCCACTGGGATGTAATTCCGTTATCTGACAAGTACTGCAAGAACTCGTTACTAAGGTATTCTCCACCACGATCTGATCGTAGTGTCTTGATAGTTTTACCTAGCTTCTTTTCTACCTCAGTCCTAAACTCTTTGAATTACGAGTTGCATGGGCTCGATATATCCTCACATTTAAGGTTACAGATATTCGTTAATTAATTTAAGCTCTGACAAGCTATTTAATTAATTAACATCTTATATTCCTGAATCAATCCACTCAAACATTTTCACGTATGCTTGAACTTAATCAGCCTGCAGGACTTAGCATAACGAACCTTTTGAGCTGTTAAGGGAATGTCACCATCCTATACTGGATGTGGTTACCTTGTTCCAGTACCAGACAGTCATACACAAACTGATATTACCCAAGATACAGATATACAAGCTCAACTAGAGCCTTTCACTG
>JAPKLW010011336.1:0-10874 GCA_026898455.1 Plectranthus barbatus | reverse complement strand
AACCTGCAACCAGATCAAAACCAACATGTCAGACGCAAAGGATCTAGTAGTTCAACAAACAACCAGGAACAATGAGAATATCAGCCTTGGATTCAAATTGGATGACAACTATCCAATTTGGTCCAGGCTGATGAAGGTCTCAATCGGAAGTAGGGGGAAAATCAAACACATCACAGGTAAACCCCGCCACCAAAGCAAGGAGAAGCCGATTATGTGCAGTGGGAAATCGACGATCTTACTGTCTTCGCCTGGATCCTCAATAACATGGAGACTAAACTAGTCTCAAGTTTCGCACAACACCAAACAGCCAAGGCTATCTGGGATAGCTTGGCAACAACCTACGGGACAGCTCCCGATCCACTACAAACGTACGACCTCGAGGTAAAGGCAAACAAGGTCGTTCAGGTAGAGAGAACCCTGGAAAACTATTGGGCTGAGCTTCAAGGGATTTGGCTCAATATTGATCAACGAGAGCCAAACCCGTTCAGCTGCTGCGATAAAGGCATCCGGACATATCAGCAGGTGCTAGCCCAAAGGAGGCTGTTCCAATATCTGTCTGGGCTTGACTCAAAGCTGGACGGAATCCGCCGTGATACACTCAAGGAGACGCCACTCCCCGCACCAGAATCTGCCTTCTCGAGGGTCCGGCGAGAAGCTGCTCGGCTTCAGATTTTGCAGCCGACGGAACCCGAGTTGCAGATCGGCACCGGGTTTGCAACGACCTCCAACCGCGGCGGACAGAATCTACGGACGAATCCCAGGGCCAAAATCGATAGATCCAAACTTGTGTGTACGCACTGTGGGATGCGAAAGCACATAAGAGAGCAATGCTTCCAAATCGTAGGCTATCCAGAATGGTGGGACGACGACCGGAAAACGGCGAAAGGAAATGTCGCAGTCAGTTCGACCGGCGGCGAGAGAACCGAACCACACCGGTCCGATTCTTCAATCGCCGCCAATCCAGGAGGAGATGTAGGATTTGGAGGTGCAGCGGCGGCTGCTCGATTCGCCGGGAAAGCCACACGATTCGCAGACGGCGGCGCGAATCGCAGCCGTGCAGACGGCGGCATTGCTGGAGCGGACGGCGGTGCGAATTGCGGTCGTGCAGAGGCGAGGAACTGCGATGCGAATTGCGGCCGTGCAAAGGCGATAACCGGCGGTTGGTTCGCTGGGGCAGACGGCGGCCAAATTGCTGGGGCAGACGACGGCCGGGCGAATCAGGGTCGTGCGACGTCAAGCGGCTGCCGTGGCTGGTTGGAGGGCTCAGACGGAGCACCGGTGACGGTGGTCGCCGGTGATGGTGGAGGGGCGACGAATTCGTACGGAGAGGAGGGGCGATCGGTGGTAATCGAATGTAAAGGGTTTGGATTCAATCCAAACCCTAAATATAATTGTTTGCAAAATAGTCCCTGGTTTTTTAATTTTCTTAATTCACCCCCCATCCATTTAATAAACTACACAACTACCCATCCTTATGTAATTATACCTGCAAAATTAAATCCATGCCGAAACCTTTTTTTCAAGGATGGATTTTTGATTGTGGAGCTACAGATACTATGTCCTTTGATAGAAAAGATTTTTTAAACCTCTCAAAACCCACTAAAACCCATATCCAAACTGCTAGTGGTGACTTGATAAAGGTAGTAGGATCTGGCACTATTCAAATATCTCCGTCCTTATACCTGTCTAATTGCCTATTTGTTCCTTCTCTCTCACACAAACTCTTATCCATTAGCCATATTACCCGTGACTTAAACTGTACACTCCTCATACACCCGTCCTTTTGTATCTTGCAGGACATCAGGACGAAGAAGATCATTGGGCATGGCACTGAGAAGCAGGGATTGTACTGTGTCGATGAGGTCGAGCAGAATGGTACTGCATTACTCACTTATTCAGCTAATAAAAACCTGTGGTTGTGGCATAGGAGGTTAGGTCTTCCTTCTAGAGGATATTTGAAATTGTTGTTTCCTGATTTGGTTCAAAACTCTGTTTTTTCTTGCGATACTTGTGTTATGGCCAAAAGCCACAGACGTTCTTTCCGACCTAAGAATAAAAGAGTTGATCATATATTTTCTCTTGTTCACTCAGATGTGTGGGGACCTGCTCCAATTTTGGGTGGTAGTCGTTTTAAATACTTTCTCTTGTTTGTTGATGATTGTTCTAGGATGACGTGGATTTATTTTTTAGAGAACAAATCCCAAGTTTTCGAAAAAATAACTCTGTTTTATGCCATGGTCCAAACTCAATTTAACAAGAAAATTCAAATTCTCCGTTCTGATAACGGCCGGGAATTCGTTAATTCCTCTGTACTCAACTTCTGTCAACAAAAAGGCATAATACACCAAACCTCCTGTCCCTATACCCCCGAACAAAATGGGGTCATAGAAAGGAAAAATAGGATCATTCTAGAAATGACCCGTGCCATTATGATTGAGTCTTGTGTTCCCACCACTTTATGGCCAGAAGCAGTTGCAACCAGTGTCTATCTTCTAAACAGACTACCCACCAAGGTTCTCCAATTTCAAACCCCTCTTCAACACCTCTCTTCCCATGTTACCATTCCTTCAGCCCTTACTCTCGAGCCTAGAATTTTTGGTTGTTCTGTTTTTGTACACATTCCAAAACATGAGCGAACCAAATTCTCGCCATGTGCCGAAAAATGTGTATTCGTAGGATATGGGGTAAATCAGAAAGGGTATCGGTGCAATAATCCAAAAACCAGGCAGGTCATTACTACCATTCATTGTGACTTTCTTGAAACCGAGTATTTCTACAGAAGCCATTTTGGTGGTCAGGGGGAGAACAAAAAGGAAACTATTGACCCCCTAAATTGGCTCATCAATTTCCCTATTCCTACGCCTGATCCTCTGCACATACCATCTTATCAACCCTCTGTTGATCCAGTACAACCCGAGCTCGAGGTGTCACTTCCAAGGTCTCCTGAAATCCTGATATCCTCAGATAATAATGGTAACATTCCTTCCTCCGCTTCTGATTTACCCACCTTTGATTTACCCACTTCTGATTTACCCGGTGAATTAAGGGAACAAGAACCTGAGATTGTTTTGCAGGAACAATATGTACTTCCACCCCGGAGCACAAGAGACATACCTCCTAAACGATATTCTCCTGAAAAAGAGAGTCGAAAGAGCAAGTACCCTATTGGTTCCATTGCCAGAGCCAACCTCTCTAAAGAAGCCACAGCCTATGAAAAGTCCTTGTATACTGAGGAGATACCTCCCTCTGAGGTGGAAGCTATGAGAATTCCACACTGGAGAGAAGTGATTCAGAAAGAGATAGATGCTCTTGCCAGAACTAACACCTATGATAAGTGCCAACTACCTGAGGGAAAGAAACCTATTGGTTGTAGGTGGGTTTTCACCATTAAAAGGAAACCAGATGGATCCATTGAGCGATATAAGGCTCGGTTGGTCGCGAAAGGGTACACCCAGACCTATGGTATTGACTATTCCGAGACTTTCTCTCCAGTGGCCAAGATGAATACAGTTAGGGTCTTGTTATCTATTGATGCGTCTAAGGATTGGGCCCTCCATCAGTTCGATGTCACAAATGCCTTCTTACATAGAGATTTGAAAGAAGAAGCCTACATGCTTCCGCCTCCCGATTTTTCTCATGAATTTAGGAAAGGTGAAGTCTGCAAGCTAAAAAAGACTCTCTATGGTCTCAAGCAATCTCCTAGAGCCTGGTTTGGGAGATTTACAGCCGTTATGAAGAAATTGGGTTTCCTGCAAAGCAACTCTGATCACACTCTCTTTATCAAACGAAGAGGGAACCTCCTCACATGTCTTATCATCTATGTCGACGACATGATCTTAACGGGGAATGATACAGAAGAAATTGGTAAGTTAAGAGCAAATCTGTTCAAGGAATTTGAGATGAAGGATTTGGGAAGGCTGAAATATTTCCTTGGCATTGAGGTTCTTAGGTCAAAACAAGGTATTTTTATCAGTCAGAAAAAGTATACACTTGATCTTATTGTTGAAACTGGTCTTCTGGACTGTAAAGCAGCAGCAACTCCAATAATTGTCAACCATGGGATCCGGATCAGAGAAGGAGCCGAATTGGTAGATCGCGGTCAATATCAACGACTTGTGGGGCGCCTCATCTATCTCTCTCACACGCGGCCAGACATATCGTATGCTGTTGGAATTGTGAGTCAGTTCATGCACCATCCTCAAACTGAACATATGGAGGCTGCTCTGAGGATAGTCAAATATCTAAAGGGTACCTTCGATTTTGGCATCCTCTTCAAAATGTCTGACAATCTTGAGATTCAGGCTTACACAGATGCAGACTGGGCAGGAAACCCTGTCGATAGGAGATCTACTGCCGGTTACTTTGCTCTTGTCGGGGGAAATCTTGTTTCATGGAGAAGTAAGAAACAAAAGGTGGTTGCACTATCCAGTGCAGAAGCTGAATTTAGAGGAATTAAGAGCGGTCTAACTGAAGTCTTATGGTTAAGGAAACTGATGAAGGAACTTGGCCTGTTCTCTGGAAAAACTTGTCGACTTCTTTGTGATAACAAGGCTGCTATAAGCATCTCCAGCAACCCTGTCCAACACGATCGGACAAAACATGTGGAGGTTGATCGGCACTTTATAAAGGAAAAGATTGAGGATGGTACAATTGCTCTTCCATATGTCTCCTCAAAAAATCAGCTGGCTGACATTCTGACCAAAGCAGTGGATTCTAAGAGACTATCGGATATCCTAGGCAAGTTAAATATCGGCAATCCCGATACTTAACTTGAGGGGGAGTGTTGGAAAGAATCAATCACAAATGGTGGAAAGAATCAATCATAAGATAGGATCCAAATCAAATCCTTAATTTACTAAATTGATTTGTTTCCTTATTTTGTATCCCTCATCTCTATAAAGAGAGAACATTGTACAATTGATTGATATACAAAAAAAAGAGTACTAAGGATTCCCCTCTACCATGTCTTTCTACTATATTTAAACAGAAGCGACATAATTAAAGTCGCCATGTCCCACTACTGACCAATTCAACAAGAATATATAATTGAATGCAACTATATATAATATACGTGGATAAGGGTGACAAAATCATGATAATTATATTATATGCTTAATTGATTGACCACTAAAAATGAATAAATGAATTGGATAACCTAAATAAGCCCAACAAAAATTAATTTAGATTAAAAAAAAATTACGTTTAGCTTTTCAATTTCTTATCATTTAATGTTTTTGGCTTTAACGTAGTTATGACAGTAAACTCAAGCATAATAAATGAAAAAAATGGCAAAATTTGAATAACTATGAAACTATGGCAGAGTATCCAATTTGAAAATAGTAAACACCAACAATAATGTATGTATTTCCAGCAGCAATAAGTCCACCAATAACAAACATTTGAAATGAAAAAGGCAGATGGCCGGACCTCAGCGCGGATATAACTCAGACACGGAGGAATCATGTTGCGGCGAGTGATCCATTACCCTGGAAGGCTTCTTTTGGCCGGAGTTTATGGAAGTACTGTACTCAACATCGGAAGCAAAGCCGGAGTAAAACGGAGGGCGAGAAGGCACTGCTAAGGTTATGGAGAAGCTGCTGAGCATGAGAACCACAGAAGCCATGGTGGGCCGATCTGCCGCATCTTCTTGAACACACAGCAGACCGATATGGATGCATCTCACCATCTCATTCATCGATCCCGAACCAGACCTCAAAAAGGGATCCACTACATCTGCAGCTCTTCCTTCTTCCCAGCTTTTCCATGCCTGCAGCATTTTGATGATAATTCAATTCCTTTCTCATTCCAAGATCTAATTAAACAGTTAAGTGAAGTGTATACTTACGAAGCTCACGAGGTCCTCCACTTTCCCCCCACTTGGGAAACTATTGTTTTTTCGGCCGCTTGCGAGTTCAAGGACCAGCACTCCGAAGCTGAACACATCCGACTTGGTTGAGAACTGGCCGTGCATTAGGTATTCCGGTGGCATGTATCCGCTGCAATATACAGATATTTACAACTCTAGTAACTCAAAAAAAAATGTTTGATTTGTTGATTGCTACTTACTATGTTCCCACAACTCGGCTTGTATTCCCTTGGGTTTCATCTTGCCCGAATAATCTTGCCATACCAAAATCTGAGATTTTTGGGTTCATCTCTTTGTCTAGAAGTATGTTGCTGGCTTTCAAGTCGCGGTGAATGATCCTGAGACGAGAGTCTTCATGCAAGTAGAGGATCCCTCTTGCAATACCTGCTATGATCTTGAAACGTCTGTCCCAATCCAGTTTTGTTTGGTTGTTTGGGTCTACATATTCAATTACAACATATATCAGAGTTATAACAATCACATCAATGATATGTATGGTATGTGTAAACTGAAATGTTACCAAATATGAAGTGATCCAAGCTAGCATTTTGAACGAATTCATAGACGAGCAGCTTCTCCATGCCTTCCAGGGCAAAACCCAATAGTCTAACCAGATTTCTGTGTTGAAGCTTAGCCAATAGTAGAACCTCATTCTTGAATTCCAGATCCCCCTGCCCAGAGTCCCTCGACAATCTTTTCACTGCAATCTCTTGTCCATTTGGAAGTTTCCCCTAATATATCACACCACAATAAACATTTATAACTTTTTGTAACGCACTTTATAATGATGAATAATCAAAGTTAACTACCTTGTAAACACTACCAAAACCACCTTGGCCTAACTTATTATCTAGAGAGAAATCATCTGTGGCGGCTTTGATTGTGCTGAAATCATATTGCACTGACTCGGCGCTGCTAATCTCGTCGACATCTTCAACTAATTAAATTAAAAAAAAAAAAAAAAAAACTTTTAAGTTGAATTTGCATCAAGAAATTAGGCTGCGGAAGAAAGATCATCAACTTACTCTCAGGATTCTCTGTTGGTATCTGCTTCTTTTTCTTTCTTAGAATGAAAATAACTGATAGCGCCAGTACCAAGCACACGCCAACTGCAATCACTGTAATGATAATAGTTCGAGTTGTTTTACTTTTACTATTATCTTTTCCTGCAAAAATATGGCTTCATATTGTTATTCATTCATACATCCTGGAGATGGGGATTTCAACAGAAGGTAGCTAGACAGTCAGTCAGGATTACCCGGTGAAGGTGATGTCTGTGGAGGCGGCGATCCTACAGGCGGAGGCAGCGGAGGAGTCGAAGGCCCGCGCTCTAGTTCTTCAAGCCTAGTCTCATTGATAAAGGGATAAGTCTCAAAACGAAGATTGCAGCTCGGCCTCAGCACTCTACCCCCTCTTTTCCCGTCGCAACATTGTGGGATTTCTGAAATAACACCGACCAAACAACTTGTGCAATCGTCTGATGACAAATCCGGTGTACACTGAAGAAAAGCAAAAATTGTTTGAAAATCAGGTCCAGTTACATTCCCAGATGCCATCTTCCTCAAAGAAGAGCCTGCAGCCGCCTGTATCCGAAGATTATCTAGCAACACCCGCAGATCCGCATTAAACTGCACCGGGCTCGTTACGTTCTGTGGATTTTGCAAGTAAAACCCGGGATCACTCGCCAGAATCCCGTAGATGGTAGCATTTGAGTACCGCACCATGCAGGTGGCATCCCACCGAATGGCCTGCTTCTGATTCGGGCATGATTTCACAAGCTCCGCGACGTTTGTCTGCACGCAGTCGCGGCATGCGTTGACTTGAAGATCGCCTCTGCACAGCGCGAGAGCGTTGACTGTGTCGCTCCCCTGCCCGGTGGAGGTGTTATAGAAACCATTGCTGTCGATGTCTGTGGAGAGAGAGGTGAGAGTGGTGTTGAGATCAGCGGCGTATGCGCTGTTGCTCGTGTAGTTTCCGTTGTTCTGATTGCATGCGGTTGCCGGTTGGCCCAAGGCTAGGAGATCTGCTTGGGTCAAGAAAACCAACGCCACCAACAATATTCGACTAATCATGAATGCGAATGTCGTTGTGTTGCGCTCCGACGTCGGACAATGTTTGAATGCAATGTAATAAATTCCCAAGTTTAGGCCTTTATTACGATCAAAGTAGTTGAGTTTATCAACCCTTACTACAACACAACATATTGAGAAAAAAAAAAATGGCAGAATTGACACGTAATAATAATTATATAGTTTAGTTGGGTATTATAAATCCTACATTTTTCACAGTTCTACGCATTATCCTCCCACGATCTTAAGTAAATAAGAGAATTATTGATTGACTTTGGATATTGACGGTAGTGGGTATTATTTTTATATTTCAGGTTTGAAATTTATGGGCTTTGAAAGAGACGGGACTACGCGGTGACAGATGTTGCGCAACGATTTGCATGTTTTCCAGCACTGGACCATTGACCCCATTTTAAACAATGACTTGGCCGTGATTTAGAAGCGTAAAATTCCTTTGGCTTTTTTTGCTCTTGTCTTATCAACTTATGTCATAATCATGGAATATTACAATTGTTCAATTAATTTAACAATCATTGAGCAATTTGGGCTAATTATAGAATGAAAATTCACATTGAAACAGTTCACACCCTTTCATCGATGTGCATTCTAAGATATTATCCTTTTATGATTTATTTGAAACAATTGATCCGATTATGATTGTCGAAAACCATAAATATTGGTTCAAATTATATATTCTTTCCAATGTTATATTGAAATGATCATACCTGATAACTGATCAAATGCAGCTACTATGCACATTTTTTTGACAGGTTTCCATCATCTTAAATATATAATTATTGAACATTGTCTGCATTCATTAGTACAAGAACATTAATCAAGTGTTATTACAGAATGAAGTCTTACATGCTCTATAGGAGCTGAAAAATATTGACATTCACATGGTTTGTTGATTGATCTTGATTCTTGATCATCGAGGGTACAACTCAGAGATTGAGGCATCATTGTTGGATGAATGATCTGACTGATCAGTGGGTTTCTGAAAGTTTTTTTCAGACTGATCAGTTCCTCGGGAATTGTAGTGATCAAGTCTGGAGATATCGACGCTAGGAAGATAAAATGCAGGCTCGGCAGGTAGAGCCAGGCTTATCGAGGAGCTACTGAACATAACAACAATCGAGGCCATCGTCGGCCGCTCGCCCGCGTTTTCTTGAACACATAGCAAGCCAATATGGATGCACCTCAGCATCTCATTCATCGAACCCGATCCAGACCTCAACAACGGATCCACCACATTTGCTGCCGTTCCCTCACGCCAGCTTTTCCATGCCTATAACATTTTGGATCAACAATAATAGTCCGATCTAATTTTGCTCCAAAGTTAAAATATTATAAATAAAGGATTTAAAGCTTACAAAACTCAAGAGGTCGTCTCCATTCTCCCCACTTGGGAAGTTGCTGTTTTTCCGCCCACTGATGATTTCCAGAACCAGAACTCCAAAGCTGAAGACATCCGATTTGACGGAGAACTGGCCGTGTATTAGGTATTCAGGTGGCATATATCCACTGAAATACATACATGTTTTACATGAGCTAGGAGATAAGAAATAGAACAAGCAAAAATAGAGTTTTAATTGTGATGCTTACTATGTCCCAACAACTCTGCTAGTGTTTGCTTGAGTTTCATCTTGCCCGAATAATCTAGCCATACCAAAGTCAGCGATCTTGGGATTCATCTCTCCATCTAGAAGTATGTTGCTGGCTTTGAGATCGCGGTGAATGATTCTGAGTCGAGAGTCTTCATGCAAATACAAGATTCCCCTAGCGATGCCCCCTATGATTTTGTAACGTTTGTCCCAATCCAAATACGAGCGGTTCCCTTGGTCTGAAATCACAGTGTATGTCAAGGTTAATCTAAGATGATTCATTCCAAGTGTTAGATGTGCAATATGTAAGTAAATAAATACCAAATATAAAATGATCAAGGCTTGCATTCTGGACCAATTCATAGATGAGTAGCTTCTCCATTCCTTGTATGGCAAAACCCAAGAGCCTAACCAAGTTCCGGTGCTGAAGCTTGGCAAGTAACAGGACCTCATTCTTGAATTCCAGATCGCCTTGTCCTGAATCCCTCGACAGCCTCTTCACCGCAATCTCTTGACCACTTGGAAGTTTTCCCTGATATTTCACAGCAATTAAAATTATACTATTTTAATATTATTAACATGTTTGCTCCTCAGTTTTCACACTTGTATGAATTGAGTTACCTTGTATACGGACCCAAATCCACCTTGTCCCAACTTATTATCATCTGAGAAATCATTTGTCGCAGTCTTGATTGTGCTGAATGCATATTGCACAGATTCGGCTGTGCTAATCTCTTCATCACCTTCAAATAAAATGAAAAAGAAAAGAATAAGTTATTTGATGGGAAAAAAACATTACATAAAAAAGATACTCCCTCCATCCCATTACAATTGTCGCCTTTCTTTTCGGCACGGAGATTAAGAGTTGTGAGTGTAGAATGAGTTAGTGGGGTTAATATTTTATTGTTGAGTGTGAAAAAGTTGCCATTTTCGGAAAGGTGACAATTTGGTTGGGACGCTCAATTTGGTAAGTGTGACAATTCAAGTGGGACGGAGGGAGTATAATATTTACCCTCGATATCATTATCCACTGGTTTTTGAGCTCTTCTCTTTCGTAGCCACAGGATAGCTGAAACAGCTAGTATCAAGCTCAAAACAATTGGAACCACAATAATAATGACAACCAGAGTTTTGTTACCATCATCCTTTCCTGAGAAAATTTAAAAAAAAATAAAAATGGTCATAACTAATTCAACCATGATTTGTGCCAAGATTGATTTCGCTGATGGAATTACAATTTACGCGTCATTTGAATAATCAATCAGTCAATTTTGAAGACTAAGAAACGCTCTGCAGCTCAAATATATGATCGATATTTTATATGAACAAATCAAT
>JAPKLW010011335.1:0-10874 GCA_026898455.1 Plectranthus barbatus | reverse complement strand
ATCGAAATATTCAAGTGGATTAAAATAAATAGAATGGGTATAATGAAAGTTGAATCAATTTACATTACATCAACTGCAGTAGCAAACCAAGAATCAACAATCATAGTTTCATGATCGTCTCTCTCTATTCCAAACTAATATTTCATCTCGCATGTTCAAATTTACGTAGGGAAGCATATTGCTCACATTTCTCGGTTTAGATTAATCTTGGAACACTTCTTAAAAAACTATCATCCCATATTCTCTATATCACTAGATTCATTCGATTGACATTATCAGAATATTTCGATGCAAATCTCATATATAGAGATGTCAGTCGAGTCAGTCCATTAATTAAATTTTATATCAATTTTATTGAACAATACTTTTTGATCGGTGTTAATTTGAGTTGAGGTTTTAGACTATTTTCATCCGTGACCAAATTATAATCCAACCATCTGATAAAATATTTATTTTTATTCATCTACTACACAACTCACAACCTAACATTTTTAACTATCACATTAGTCACCTCACTCAACTTAACTTTCTAATTAAAATATTAATATATCTATCTCTTAATATCATATAAGAGATTAAAAAATATTTTTAATTCAAAATTATAATATGAAAATTTACAATTAGTAATAAAAAAATAAAAAATAATTTGACAAAATATAAATACAATACATAAAAATTTGAATTAGGATTACAGAATTACAAATTATATATTTAATTTCACGGGAATGAGAAAATGAGTTTTTTTTAAGTTTATGAAACTATAATAATATTATATTCTAGCTATATAGAATTTTCTTTATTAATTTTGGTATATATTTTTATTAAATAATTGTTTAAAATGAATATAATTTAAATTATATTTCAATAAATCATAATTTAAAATTACAAATAAATAAATATCTTCAATTGTCTCTATCTTATTTAATGGGAAAAAATTGTGAATTAATTTTTTTTAATAATATTTAAATATATATACAATCTATATCTACTAATAATACTAAATGAGAGTAGTGAATTCCTGTAGCAAAAAATAGAAGTCCCGCTCAAATGCCTACTGCAACCTTTCTTATCTATATCTGACACTCAGTACCAATTGCCATCCTTTCCTATCTACTATTCTACTTCATCTTCGTTTTACATGCAATCAAATTCAAATTTCAAATAGATACACCATTTACTCTACTCTACAAACTCCATGGCAAAAACAAATTTTTTTCCTTCACAATTTAAATTGAGAGCAGAATCAGAATTATGTATCTCCTCTAGAGTCTACCCTATATCTACACCAGAAACTCTACAATATCAACCCAATATCTTTACACAATCATTTAACTACTCTTCCAATAATCTTGACTTCCCTCATAACTCTTGAAAATTCAGAAAGAAAAAAAATCAAATAAACAACAAACCCAAGCCTGCAGACTCCAATTAATCTATACAAGTACAATTTGAAATCAACTCACAGCAGCTACAATGTTTCCTTCCCAATGTCTATTTTGTTTTCTGTTGTTGTAGGGCTTCAAGAATGGAG
The DNA here is from genome assembly GCA_026898455.1 of Plectranthus barbatus. Classification (NCBI taxonomy): domain Eukaryota; kingdom Viridiplantae; phylum Streptophyta; class Magnoliopsida; order Lamiales; family Lamiaceae; genus Plectranthus; species Plectranthus barbatus. Next base: position 9,343 of record JAPKLW010011335.1, on the reverse strand, counting down.
CCATATCAAAACAGAGTGTGAGGTTGAACACGATTACTTATCGGAACCGCTTTGTTGCGGCTAAGTGAAAGTGAATCGCTAGCTGGCGATAGTTTGGCACAGAGCAAATTCACGGAGTGAAGGCGTTGTCTACAGATCTAGAGAGGGCGATGAGAAGGTACTACGGCTACATATAACCGCACGAACAGGCGTGCGGCCTTGGAGAAAGACATCTGCGACGACTATGGGTCGTTGTTTGGACAGCAACTGGACAGCTTTGATCAGTGCAGCGGCGACGATGTCGAATGTACGGTTCATCTACTGATCATGTCTCCGACTAAGGGGTGGAGGGCAGGCGATCAACGCTTTGAGGTCTCTCTCTACCCTTTCCTCTCTCTTTCGGGACTGCACAAGGGGGCGACGAAGCTGCGGGATGATGGGATAGATCAAGCAGCAGCTTGGTGTACAAATCACGTCATGAAGAAGAGCGCTTGGTGCCAGACGGCACTGCACATCACGAGGAAGCAAAAGTCTTCTATGCTAAGGTTTTAATGTACAATAACCTATTTAGATTACTTTTAAATTTTATTTATTTATTATTTTGACTGAGTTTAAAAGTTAAAATCGGGTATTTTTCTTTTTGATTTGTGATTTAAGGTTTAATATTTGCTTCAATATATATAATTTTATTAAAAGAGTCTCATTATTATTTTATGTAATTTGCATGCAGTATATGTGTATATTTTGTTGATTTTTTATAGGTATTATGTATATCATATTTTTATTATTCAAAAGCTAATTATGTATTGTATTTGTGTGACTTCTTCTTTACTTTATATATGTATCTCTCTTTTTATTTACATTATTTTAAAAATAAAATTTTAATTTTGTTTATTTTATTATATGCAACTTATCACTATTATTTTTGTTAATTAAATAGTATATTACTTATATTTATTCTATGTACTAAAACTAAGACTTGATTCAATCTTACATAAAAAGCAAAAACTATTCAATTCAAATTAGAAAATATATACTTCCAAATTGTTAATTTTATTTATTTAATTTTTTGGTGATCCAACAAATAAGTGATAAGTCTTAAATATGTGAGATTTTAAAACCAGACAAATCTAAAACGTCGAGCTATAAAATGCTATATTTTTTCATTCCTAATTTTTTTTCAATTTTGAAAACAATACTGGAAATTTATAGAGAACACTTAAAAAGTACAACCATAAAAATGGATGAATCCCTAATCATATGTATCTAAGGATATATTAGAAAAAAAACCTTATAGATTAATAAAATATTAGGATATAATAAATTAGTAATTGCATCATTGATGAATATTAGGATATAATAAATTAGTACGCAATCCTTTAATTAGGTTTTCTATTTTCCCTAAACTTTTAAGTATACAAAATGCTCCGTGCAACGCACGAGTGTAGAACTAGTACTATATTAAAAGAGAATAGTGATCTAATAACTATTCCCGCCAAAATATAAAATTATTTTTATTTTTGAATTAAATTTTATTGTATTATAACATAAATAATAATAAAAATACAACAAAATTATATTTATCATTTTTCTTTAAAACATTACATTTCAATAATTTATTATATTTTCCATTTTTCTAAATAATACAAATCTAATATCTTTTATTGGGTTAACATTTAAATCAAGTAAAAATTAATTTATATTATATTAAATTTAATCGTTAATAAAATTATATATATGTAAATGAATTTCTAAAAAATTTTAGATATAATATACAACTTTATTAATTCAGTTTTAAAATTACAAAATAAAAAATCGTAAATTTGATTTGTGCATTTGCACCCAAAATCGTAAATTTGATTCGTATCACGCGGGTGCAAATCTAGTTAAAATATATAAAAAAGTGATTAGTGCATAATTATGTGGCCACATGTATAAATATGTTGAAAAGAGGGAAGGGCATTGTAGATTGGCTGCCCCAAAAGTCACCAAGATATCTCAATTTTTCATCAAATTTTGTTTTTTAATATTATTTTTATTTTATCCTTTTTGTTGTGATCTTTTCACTATGATTACTGATGTGAGTGGCCTTACGATTGAATATTCTTGACCCGGTCATTTGCTTTATTTTTCTTTTCTCTTTTATCATTTAGATAATAAAAAAAAATATACAAATATTTATTTTCTTTTGTAAAAAAATTTATATCACATCATAATTTCATTAATTTAAATATTAAAAATATATTATTTTATCATTTCTTTAGTATTTGAACATATTTTAATCTCAATAAGTTATTGGTATGAACTTAATTATCTGTTAAAAATTATTTACATTTTAAAAAATAAAATAACTTAAAACATAATTTAAAAAAATTAATAAGATCTTAAATATAAAAATATATAATAAAATTATGATAAAAATTATTAAGAAAATATTAATCGGGTCAATTGGGCAAATACAAATTGGGCTTTGGTCTCCGCCCCATCGATCCTCACCTATTCAGACAAATTTTTTTCGAATCAAAATATTTCAATCTAACTTATCTTTTGATTCGTTTAATCAGTCAACATATGAATTTCAAATTTAATTATAATCCCTATTAACTTGCATTGATTGCACGTGTCCGATTTATTCTGAAATTACTCTTTAATTAAAAATTAATTTATTACTTAAAATATAAATCTGAAAGACGATACAAATGTTACGCAAGTCAAATTTCAGGTCTTATTTTTTATTGTTAGGGCTAATTTTGTGATTTAATTTTATGTGTGGTTGGGCCGCATGCAAGACCACCTCACTTATATAGTTATATATATGGCGTCATTTCACCACAATATCATTAATTTAAAATCCCAAATAAGTCAAAATTAAATAATTAGGATGGTAATTATAATATTAAATCAATCATATTACTGCGGATCTTCATATATATGTCACTGAAGCTTGATTGTCAATTAAAATAGTGGGGCAAAAACTTGCGTTAGGCAGGCCTAAACGGTTTAGACGGGTTTTATCCTACCCAAATGAGTTGACTCATCCCAAATAGGGTTTATTAATCCCCAATTAGAGTACATTATATGAGTTTGAGCTTGGATTAATGGATAAAATCTGCCTAAATTGTTTAGACCTACCTAACTCAAGACCAGGGCCGGCCCTTGGGTAGGCAAGAAGGGCATAGGCCTAGGGCCCCCAAATCATAAGGGCCCTAAATAACTTTATCCCATATATACATATACATGGATACCAAAAAATTTATCCATGACTAACTGTAAATTAGTGGCCCAATTAGTATTGTGGGTTGAGTGATAATATGAACACAAAATATATATATATATATATGAAAAATAAGTTTATCACTAACAAATTCAACTACTATTTTGATGAAAAGAAAATGAAAAGTAACACCTAATTGTTGAGAGTTGATTGATCCAAAGCAACGAAACAATATAGAAAATCAAAAAAAATGGAGAGAAGAAGAAGACACAGAGAACAGAGAAGAGAGCAGTTTTTATTCAAATGAACGTCTCTCTACAAAGAATGGATTCAAATATATATATAAGTAATGTCCAATAAATATAAATAAATAAATATATTTATAACACTCCCTAAAATATCTTCATTTTCATCTTTAGGTCTAAAAGGGTCCTTATCCACTTCAAGGGATCGGACAACCATTGGTGTGCTAAGCGGATGAGATTTATCCATATAAAATCTTTCAAGGATCTTTTGTACATACATTGACTGGTGAACAAAGATTCCTTTAGAGAAATGGTCGATCTGCAGGCCGACACAATACTTGGTCTTACCCAAGTCTTTCATTTCAAACTCCGTCTTTAGATATGAGCTAGCTTCTTCAAGCTCTTTACGTGTTCCAATAATATTTATGTCATCAACATAAACGGAAATTATACAAAAACCATTATGTGATTTTTTGATAAAAACACAAGGACACACGTCATTATTAACATATTCCTTCTTCAGGAGGAATTCACTTAGTCGATTATACCACATCTTTCCCGATTGTTTTAAACCATATAGTGATCTTTCTAGTTTAACACTATACATGTTACGATTTTCATTTTCTTTTAGCTTTGATATATTCAACCCATCTGGAATTTTCATGTAAATATCAGTGTCTAATGACCCATACAAATATGCGGTCACGACATCCATTAACTGCATATGTAAGTTCATATTTGATGCCAGAGATATTAAATAGCGGAATGTTATGCCATCCAATACAGGAGAATATGTTTGATCAAAATCGATTCCGGGCCTCTGCGAAAACCCTTTAGCTACTAATCTCACTTTATATCTCACCACCACATTATTCTCGTTTCTCTTTCGTACAAACACCCATTTATATCCTACAGGGACAACATCTTTCGGTGTAAGTACTACAGAGCCAAAAACTTTTCTTTTATTAAGCGAGTTAAACTCTGTCTCAATTGCTTCTTTCCACTTTGGCCAATCAGAGCGCTTCTGGCACTCGGCTATTGTTTTAGGTTCTGGATCCAAATTATCATTTGAAAGTGTAAGAGCAATTGTAGACACAAATGTGTTGTCGACAACAGTAACATTTCTATTATAAGTTTCTCCTGTATCAACACAATTCATGGCCACTTCGATATTAACATCAATCAAATCTTTTTCATTCCCATAATATCTTGATTTGATTGTTCCATAATCCCAATATGATTATTATTTTGAGCACGTGCAAAAGTATTGGGATTTTTGTCTTCAGGACAATCCTCTTCACGAGGTTGTTGGAGTGTGATAATTTCTTTACTTGACTTTGTTTTCCGCGGATTTGTATCCTTACTACCAGCAGGTCTCCCACGCTTCAGGCGTTGAGGAGCATCAATTGATTTATTTAGTTCACTCGGGATTTCAATTCTTTGTGGTGCATTTATAGCTGGTATATGTGATTTAGTCACTCCTTTATGATCAGTAAATGCATCTGGCAAATTACTTGCTAAATATTGCAAATTGATTATCTTTTGAACTTCGAGTTCAGATTTATTAGTGCGTGGATCTAAGTATTGAAGATCTTTTTCATTCCATGAGATTTCTCGACATTCTTTTGATTTTGAGTTTGTATCTCCCCCTAATGTCGGGAAATGATCTTCATTAAAAATGCAGTCAGCGTACCGAGCAGTAAATTGATCCCTAGTCATGGGCTCTAGATATTTAAGAATAGACGGAGATTCATAACCAACGTATATACCCAATTTACGTTGGGGGCCCATGGAGGTACGCTTTGGTGGTGATATTGGAACATAAATTGCACAACCAAATACACGCAGATGGGAAATGTTTGCTTCTTTACCACGTACTAATTGTATGGGAGAATATTCATGATATGCAGTTGGTAGAATTTGAAGTAACATAGCAGCATGCAAGATAGCATGTCCCCAACAAGAAATAGGTAATTTGGAATTTTGTAGTAATGGTCTAGCTACTAATTTTACCCGTTTGATTAATGATTCAGCTAAACCATTTTGAGTGTGAACATAAGGAACCGGATGTTCCACTTTGATGCCCAAAGACATACAATATTCATCAAATGCTTTTGAAGTGAATTCACCTGCATTGTCCATTCGAATGGATTTGATTGAATAATTAGGGAATTGAGCTCTCAACTCAATAATTTTGGCAATTAGTTTTGCAAAAGAATTATTACGAGTGGGCAATCGACACACATAAGTCCACTGAGTAGAGGCATCAATTATGACCATAAAGTATCGGAACGGCCCTGATGGTGGATGAATTGGTCCACATATATCTCATTGAATTCGTTCGAGAAATGTAGGGCATTCTGTTCTTACTTTAGTGCGAGAAGGTTGTATTATTAGTTTGCCTTTCGCACAAGCTATACAAACAAAATCTTGTGGGGATGTGAGATTTTTACTATGAATATCATGCCCAATAGCATTATTAACAATTCGACGCATCATTGTGTGCCCAGGATGACCCAAGCGTTCATGCCATAATTTGAAAGATTTTGGGTCATTAAGTTTTGCATGCATTGTAATAGGATAATTATGTTGAATATAAGTATAATACAACCCAGAGGAGAAAGATGGGAGCTTTTCCATGACTTGTTTTCGACATCCAATTGTTTGAGTTATGAGTAAAACTTCAGTATTATTTTCTATATCTGTTTCATATGAAAACCATTTAATCGGATGTCTTTAAAACTGAGAAGATTACGTTTGGATTGTGGGTACAAAAGTGCATCATTAATGGTAAGTTCTGTACCCATAGGTAGAATCAAAGAAGCTCTTCCGGAGCCTACAATAAGTATATTATCATTTGCAATTGTAGTAACGCTCCCCCTCTTTTCAGTAAGAGTTTGAAAATAGGTTCTATCTGTAAGGATAGTGTGTGTAGTAGCACTATCAACTAAGCATAAAGTTCTTTCACCCTCCATTGGTTCTTTCATTGATATTTGTGTATTCTAAATAAATGAGAATAAGAGTAAGTAATTGAGCTAAATGACAAAGATAAATAAACAAGAAGTAAAACAGTCATCCATACAAATATAAAACACATACTAGAATTCTATTATCCATAATACATTTAAACAAACATAACAGAGTCATTTTATTCTTTATCTCCATAATCATTGAGCTCCAAACCCAATAGGTCATCATCATCTGTGTTAAAGGACATGTTTGCTTCAGGCAAACTTGCATGGTGTGATTCCACTTGAACATTTTTGCCATTTTTATCTTTCTGCATCATTTGATATGCTTCAACCAAATGGGTTGGGGTGCGGCAATTACGAGACCAATGACCACTACATCCACACCGATGGCAAACTTCTCTTTTGTCATTTGTAGGTTGAGATGAACTGGCTTTCTGTGAATGAGTTTTATTGTTATATCCCCTTCCACGACCTCTGAATGAGAAATCGCGAGGGTGATCATTATGTCCATGATTTTGAAACCTGACATTATTATTATATCTGCCACCTCGACCCCCACGTTGAGACCAATTTCTTCCACCATGATTATAAGTTAGACCTCGTCCTCTACCTCTTCTATTATTATATCGTTGAGTTGTAGCATGTGCTTCAGGCACTGCTTGTGAACCAACAGGTCTTGCATTATGATTTCTCATAAGAAGTTGGTTGTGTTTTTCTGCTACAAGTAAAACAGATATGAGTTCAGAATGCCTAGCATAGTTTTTAGCTCTGTACTGCTGCTGGAGTACAAGATTGCTGGCATGAAATGTTGATAGAGTTTTCTCTATCAGCTCAACTTCTGTAATATTCTGCTGACATAGTTTTAGTTGTGATACAATGCGGTGTAGAGCAGAATTATATTCAGTTACGGACTTAAAGTCTTGAAAACGTAGATTTAACCAATCATATTGTGCTTGAGGTAGGACTATTGATCGTTGTTGATCAAAGCGATCCTTCAGGGATTGCCATAAAACAGCGGGGTCTTTTTCAGTCATATATTCATTTTTGAGATCTTTGTTCAGATGGTGACGAAGAAAAATCAGAGCTTTTGCCTTCTGGGCAGAGCTACTAGGAGAGTCTTGAATTATTGTTTCACTTAAGTCACATGAATCTCAACATCTAGAGCCCATGTTAAGTATTTGTTGCCATCAAGTGCGAGCTCAGCAAATTCTTTCTTGGTGATGTCAGACATTTTCGAACTACATAAATTATGCACAAAATAATTATTAAATAAGAATGAGAGGTGTATCTAATGACTAGTAGGCTAGCAACTTTTATAATACACATGCAATAAGTTGTTAAGAGATTGTTTAGTCAATATGAATATATAAATGATTTCCAACAAATTATTTATTTCATTTGAATAAGCATCTCTGAAGTATAGTTTATTCAGGAGAAGAATTATTTTCTAGCATAACTTAATGTCAATTTGTCTTTGCATTGGTTGATTTTATATTTTTAATCCATGTAACCACTTGGGGATGTTTATTTTATGAATGGTGGAATGTCATCAAGTTTAACTCTATTAGCTTATAAAGAACTTGAGATGAATGATCATCTCTAGGTGTTGTATTTGCCATCTGATAGTAAGCAATATATCACATTAATAATTAAGAATGTATCTCTATTTTCACTACTTGAACTTGTAAAATCTAGGAAGAATATTTCACTAACTTATGTTGTTTTCTAGATTTTACCATAGTCATCTCAAACACAAAACTAATAAATGATATGATATTTAACTTGGCAAACTTAATTAAAATGCTAAATACAAATAATAAAACATCATATTCACGCAAAGAAGCCAAAAATACAAGTGCCATATTCTAGTGTTATTCCAAATTTCAAGAATAAGCAAATTCAGGAACATATTAAATAAGTCATTCTCACAATTAAAATTCTGAACAGTATGCATTTCCCAAAGTAAAAATTACTAATGAAATGAAAAACCTCCAATTTACCCAAAATCACGAAAAAGAAAATATTCAGTATCTTAAAACCCGTCTGCTGAGTTTAATCGTCTACTAAAACTGAATTATTTTATTTTATTTTCTTGAGATAATCTGAAGCCGTTCTATGTAACAGTACCGCACCTTTTCTTTTTTTTAATTCCACTACATTAGATTATGATTCTTAAACTCATTTGCTCAACAAATGAAAAGAGAGATAAACAAACACGGCAAACAAACAAATTGGGAAATTCGAATTTGACAGTGAAATCTAAATTTTCAAACCCTTTTCCCATTTCTAAATCTATTCTCCCTCCAATCTCTGCATTTTGTTTAATAAATTTGATATCTCTTGATTGGGCGACAGATTATTTCACTTGTTTATTGCAAGCCCAAAAAAAAATAAAACTAGGATTTTAAGTCAAATTGTGCCGTAGTCCAGAAATTTCTCAATTATATGCAAATAAGTATATGCTAATGCTCGTACGACAACATTGATGCGAAAGTAAAAGAGATTTCTTGTAAGATTTCAGAAAATTACCTCGTAGAAAAGACACGATTCTTTTCTAGGGCAACTTCAAATATTTATGAGAATTAGTAGAACACTCGTGCTGATAACGTGTTGAGAGTTGATTGATCCAAAGCAACGAAACAATATAGAAAATCAGAAAAAATGGAGAGAAGAAGAAGACACAGAGAATAGAGAAGAGAGCAGTTTTTATTCAAATGAACGTCTCTCTACAAAGAATGGATTCAAATATATATAAGTAATGTCCAATAAATATAAATAAATAAATATATTTATAACACTAATTATTATATTATGTACTCCCTCCGTCCCGCTACAATAGACGTGTTTCATTTTGGCACATTAATTTCGGAGCTAATGTTTAGTAGCTAATCGTTGTTAATAATAAAATTGGCAATCATAATTAACTTATTTAA
>JAPKLW010011334.1:0-10875 GCA_026898455.1 Plectranthus barbatus | reverse complement strand
TAAAAATATAATTGTAAAATAATTCAAAATTTATAGGGGCAGTCGACGTCGTGAGTTTCTAAGTGGTGGTGGTTATCTAACATAAATGAGATTATTTAATACAATACAAATATTGTGAAAAGTCTATTAACAATATTTATAAAAGCGGATTTTTTTTTTGTTTGAAATAGAAATGATGGAATCCAAAATCTTTTATATAAAGAATTTTTACATGTGAGATATCCATTATAGAGATATCTCTGAAGATACAAAAAAAAGAAGAATTAAACATCCTGAAAATTAAAAAAAAAAAAAAACTCAACTATGCATGAATTTTTAGTTTTATCTTCCAACTTTTGATATATTTGCCAGATTTTTTTGTGTTGGACATATTTAGAAGAGCAAGATCATATTATTTCCTTGGAACATGCAGTGCATCCATGCAATCCCCCAATAATCTAACCACAGAATATTTTCATGTAACCAGACGTGCAACTTTTGAAATTATTTTTTTAAAAAAAGCTAACAAAATAATAATTAATTGCAAATATTGTTGCAGTGGTTGAGGAAAAAAAAATGCTTATCTGGTGGCTGGAGATGAAATAATAGAAAAAGGTATATGTTTGCTAGTTGTATTTGCTTAACTTATTCATCTCTGGGAATTGTTTCTTTCACTAGTCACATCTCATTTTGAGTACTCTCACACTAATAAATACAGAAAAATAAATGTTCTTTTTTTTTTTAGTTTTATCCAATGAATAAGCAGACAAGCAAACGTGAAGCAGATTATTAATAATTAAATGATTCCTTTTTCATTATATATTCATGCAGATATATATTATAATAATGGCTTTTGCCAATAATGTAAGATAGTTATGGAGCTTGATAATATTTAATCATCTACACTTTGATTTCTAAGCAGTGATATCTCTAGTCATATCCTACTGAAAAATCAACACAAGAAAACTCTCTGTTCATTGAGGCATAACATGTCTTGACAAATTATCACAGCTAATGCAAAAATATTAGCTCCTGAACCAATTGCAGAATCCATTGTTAGTGAGACCTGCATTATCATTGAGGATCTTGATTTTCTATTCCTTCCTCAGCTTGAGATTTAAGGTCTGTTTCTGTAGCAACAATATGATGGCAAGATTTCAGTAGTTGATCATTAACAATCACTACCAATTAACCATACAACAATCTTTTAAAGATCAAGAATTAATGGGTAAAGAAACAAGAATTACTTTAATGGTGACATATATGAGAAACTCATCAGCACCTGGATCATCTTCTTTAGATGCATTTACTGATAACTTTGTAGCAGTTTAGAATGCAGACAAGTTTGTCTCTTAGTGCTTTATGCATGCTAATCTTTTGCAGCTGCCAGAATAGTATGAGGAGATTCAGATTTATGTTTGCCATTCTGGTTAAACCTTTTAATACCATATGATCTCTACATACATAACATGAAGAGAGTGCTTCTTCATCTACCATCCCAGTAATCACTATTACTGCTATAATGCTTTATCCAAAACACTAATATTCAAAGCTTCACTGAACCGACTGATACTCCTGAAGCATTGTCCCAGCTAAATACAAATTTTCAGCAAAGATATATGAAAAGAAAAATTTATCCACAATTAACAGTCATCCTCAAGAGCATCAAAAATAATATTCCATTGATCTATAATTTAAGTACTGAAGAGGGCACCGCAGACACCAGCACCCACATACAACATGATAAAAGGAAAAGAAAAATGAACTCAGGGATTCACTCACCAACCATGAAGATCCAGCCCAAAGGGAGTGAGCTGCTTCCATATTACCAAGGAACTCCTGCACGGCTACACTGTCCCTTTCTGCATCTGGGGCGTTGTTCATAAAGGATAACTATAAAACTGCAGAGATATAAGCCCAGACAGTAATCTGATATTTGCAATTGACAGGAAAAATGAGTAAAGAATAGAAATCAACCAACAGGGAGATCATATGCAATTCTTTTTATTCAGATTGTACATATACTATTATATACCCAATTTCAGAGATTTAGTAGAAAACTTCTATTAAGTTATTGAGTTCTCTACGGAGATAAACCCGAAACTAAATTGTAGAGAGTTCTCAGAGTGGAAAAAAACTCTTGCAGACTAAGGGAGCGATGTCTAATGCAAGATACAGTCTTTAATTATCACTACAATGAAATCCGATTATTTGATTATGCAAGTAAAAAGTAAACATTTTAGTCTCCACAAATGAATGACATATAGCATCATCAGCTGAAGCACTAAACTGAATGGCAATAAAATTCCAAGCACAAGCAAAACAAGAAAAACTAAAAGTTTCAAGTCAAGAGTAAAAATCAGCTACAAGTTTAATTAAATTGCAACCGTCAATCAATGATAAGTGCAGCTATTTCTGTATTCATCGATGTTGGCCTATTCTCTTTGGGCTTCGTCTGGCAACCTCATATCTGGCTTTGATCTTTTTGAGGGTGGCCACTACTTCAACCATGCTTGTTCTTTCATAGGGTGAAAAGGCCACACAATTTATTGCCAATTCAAACACAGATGAAATACACTCCTCATTTGCCGAAAAATGTGGATCTTCTCTTGCTATCAATTGAGGGTCTGCAACTTCACTCACTGCATTTTTTTGCAATGCTTCTTCCACCCATTTCTTCAAGCTCATTTCTCCCATAAACATATCATCAGTTGGTTTTTTCCTCGTAAACATCTCCAGCAACATTGTTCCATAACTATATACATCTCCATTGGTGGACACCTTTCCTTCGGACCCATACTCTATTTGAATTGCATGTTTGTTAGTATCCATTATGAACTATACATCCAGTTTAAGAATATTAGAAACATAATAAGATATTACCTGGTGCTGCATAACCGATAGTTCCCAAGGTTTTAGTTTGAACGATAACCTCACCTTTGTCGAAAAGCTTGGCAATGCCGAAGTCACCTACTCGAGCAGTCAAATCTTCATCAAGTAAGACATTACTTGGTTTTACATCACAGTGCACAATAGGGTATGTATAGCCATGGTGAAGATATTCCAATGCTAATGCAACATCTATTGCTATTTTCACCCTCTGCATTAGATCCAAATAATAGTTGTGAGAATATAACCATTTCTCCAAGCTCCCATTTGGCATGTATTCAAGAATCAAAGCTTTGAACTCCATATTAGTGCAACATCCAATAACATGAACAATGTTTCTATGTCGAATCGTGCTCAAAAGCTTACTTTCAGTATCAAAGCTTTGTGCAACTCTTTCCATGTGCAAGTGAAACACTTTTACTGCAACTTTTAACCCATCACACAGTGTTGCATAGAATACAGAACCAAATCCTCCTTTCCCAAGTAGGTTAGTCTCACCAAAAGAATTTGTTCCTCGTTCAAGTTCAATATGTGAAATCCTTCTCCATTCAATACCTTGCAGAATATTAATAGGGGAATCTAATTGTTTTTTGTGATTCTTTCTTCTAGCCAGCATGATCACGAAAATGACAACTAAAATCAACGATGGCACTATATACTTCATAAGTCCTCCACGGCTTTTCGAGCAAGATCGCACTTGAAATTTTGCCAAACCGCAAAGACCAGAGTTGTTAACAAATGATTGAGCAGTGAAGTTAACAAAACAACCTTCATTTGGAATCTCTCCTTCCAATCTATTGCAAGACACATTAAAATCCACAAGAGAAATAATATTTGCTATGGACTTTGGTAGCAATCCTGAAAGATCATTGTTGGACAAATCCAATGCGCTCAAGCTTCTAAGATTCCCCAAGGATCGAGGAATAACTCCACTAAATTCATTATTTGACAAGTTCAGAAATTCTAATGACTCACAACTATCAATTGTGTTTGGAATATCACCCGAAAATTTATTGAAGGATAAATCTAGATAGTTGAGCACTTTTAAATCTCCAACTTGAGATGTAAACTGACCACTCAAGTAATTTGAGGAGAAGTCTAAGAATACAAGGTCTCTAAGATTCCACAAGTTGGAAGGGATTGTGGAATTCAATTTGTTTGAGTTCAAGAAGATAACTCTTAAGGATTTAAGAATACTCAAGCATTCTGGTATTGGACCTATCAGCATGTTACCATTAAGGAACAACACCCCCAAATGACTCAATCCACAAATAGAAATGGGGATCGATCCTTCCAATTGATTGTCACTTAAACTGAGTTGTTGGAGTTGCTTCAGTTTCCCAATTGCTGGTGGAATGATCCCAGTAATCTGATTCCCATCCAAATTCAAACTTATCAAACTACTTATATTTCCAATAGTAGAAGGAATAACTCCTTTGATACTGCTGTTTGATGCTCTAAAATCGACAAGGGAAGTGGAGAAATTCCCAATTGAATAGGGTAGAATACCATTCAGTGGATTATATGATACTTCCAAGGATTTCAAATGTCGACAATTAGATAATGAAGAGAGAAATGTCAGCTCATGTGTGGGGGATTCTGCACCATATAAATTATTTCCCCAAATAATTAGTTTTTGTAGGAGTCTTAAATTACCAAAATGGGGTACGGAGCCGCTGAAGGAGTTGTTGGCCATTTCCAAGATAACAAGTTTAGATGCATTCGCCAATGAGGTGGGAATTGGGCCATTGAATTTGTTCAGAGATAAAAGAAGCCCTTCAAGATTGAAAAGTGAATTCCCCATGTCCCAAGGAAGACTACCTGAAAACTCATTGAGTGAAAGAGATAAAATCTTCAAGGTTGATAAGTTGAATATGGATGATGGGATGGAGCCTGATAAGGAATTATTAAACACTGACAACCGCTCCAAGCTTGGTAGAGTACCAATCTCTTGTGGTAATTCCCCTATCATATATTGACATATAATATGGATAATTATTTCACATTTAATTAACGAATTCCAAGGAAGAATATAGGAGTCAAATTAAAACTTGGTGGAGAGATATGTATACACACCTGACAGAATGTTATCACTTAATTCCAACACTGTCAATGAAGAAATGTTGAAAATTGAAGATGGAATATTTCCAGTCAGCTTGTTCAGATTGAGATACAACTTCTGAAGCTTTGGCAGATTGAGCACAGTTGGGATACTTCCAGATAAACTATTGTTGAAGAAAGTCAAGACTATCAATGAAGAAAGGTTGAACACAGATGATGGAACTCTTCCTGAAATTATTATTTTACACGTCGCCATCAAATTTGAGCAATCATTAATATAAAATCAATATATTGCAAGTTGGAAGAAATCATCATACCTCGGAAATCATTACTGTCCAGATACAAATTTGTGAGCAAGCTCAAACTCCCAATCTCAGTGGGGATGTTACCACTGAAATGATTGTCGGACAAATCTAGGTACTCAAGGTGTGTGCATCTCCATATATTTGATGGGATTTCCCCACTAAGCTGATTGACCCAAAGAATTAGTCTGTTCAGGTTTTGAAGATTATAGCACATGTCGCTTGGGAGACTACCCGTGAGGCTATTATAGGCCAAGGTTAATATTTCAAGGGAAGAAGCATTTGCGATCTCCTTCGGAATATTCCCACTAACTGAATTGACACTCAAACGTAAAACTCGTAGGTTGGAATTGTTAAACAAAGACGGATGCATTGAACCTAAGAAACTGTTGTTGCTCAGAAAGAGTTGCTCCACTTGAGGCAATCTCGGTAATTCTCCAATGAACGAATTCACTGACGCATTCATCACCTTCAAACGACGCAAATTGGAGAGCTCCAGAGGTAAGGATCCGGCAAAAGCGTTGTAGCTGATGTCTAAATATCTGAGAAATGTGAGGTTTCCCAGATGCGGGGGAAGAGTTCCGGCTAGGCCATAACCGGAGAGGTTGAGGGCGGTGACCCTGCGGTGCTTCATGCCGCAAGACACGCCAATCCAATCACAGACTGATGATGAGTTTTGGGACCAGCTCAAGGTCAGGACATCATGGGGGTCGAATACGAGGGAGTTTTTGAGGGAAAGGAGTGCATGCTTGTCGTCTATGGCAGAACTCAGGCAGAAGCAGGGTGGTGTGATGCTATTTAGCAACAGCAAAAGAAGAGCAGAAGATGCAAACCAAGAATTCTCCATGAAGTAATTTGGTAGGACGGTTTTTTCAAATTCTCCTAAATAATGATACTGAAAAACAACATATAAATACGACTCGTAAGTAATTATTTAATCTGACGTATAATAAAACAACATATAAATTCTCCAAACTTTATTGCAATCGGTGGCAGCTACCATCTTTGTGGCCACGCATTCTATTTTCTGCTTTAGTTTTTAACATAAATTAGATTTACACGGGCATGAATTGAATAACCCTTATATTCTTATCATATTTTATTAATTTGAGATATAATCAGATGTTAAAATTAAAGTTTGTGTTAAATAGAAATGAATCCCAATAATTTGATTGATAGCATTATTGGTTGAGATTAAAACCACCATATGTGATCATTAATTAATATATATTATGTTTAATTAATTAGTATATTATGTTCATTTGAAATGCAAAGGTGTCTCATTAAAATGCATAACCGTCTATTTGAAAAAGCTTAATTTTAGTCATCCATTCATTAAAATTAAAGGGCAATATTTAATTTGTTCTTAGGTAACATATTCACCCTAATTAGCATATGATTAATTCCATAAATATATAGAGATAGAGTTTAATGATTAAAAATTAAGCACAATTCAATCCCCAAAAAAAAAAAATTAAGCACAATTCTCATTGGGCTTAGTTGTTTTATAAGTCATGTTTAATTGCTTAAACATGAACTTATAAAATAATTAAGCATGAAACTTTGAAAAAAAAAAATAATCTTAACCAAATGAATGATGTAGATTCATTAAACTCACTTTTAGCATTGGATGTATATATATATATAATCAAGTGCTAAAATTAAAATTTGTGTTAAATAAGAATAAATCACAGCTCTTGGATTGATACCATCAATGATTGACATAAAAAAATATTTATGATTAAAAGGCAACATGATTCTCCTCATGCATGGCTCATAAAGTAATTATGTATGAAATTTTGAAAAAAAAATTAATCTTAGTTATTAATTATTTTTAGATAAATGGTGTAGATTTATTCTTATTTAACATAAATTCACTTTTATATGACTGAGTTTCTATTATAAGTTTGAATGGAAAATATTTTCAAGATTAACAAAATAGTGTTAAATATGAAGGAACATGACCGTGATAGAGAAATTGATATTAAAAACCAAAATACGTTGTGAGATTGTGACTTGTTGTCATAAATTCCAAAATAATTCAACACTGAGTTTGGATTTGTGTAGATGACTTGCTGACTTGGTAATCTTGTCTGAGAGCGCCATCCATCATGCATGGATTGGAAATATGTTGTGACAATTGTGGTCTAAATTTTGGAGAATGTCGTAGCTCAAGGGGATGTCCAATGGGCTATCTTCTATTGAAAATAGTCAATTCAAATCTAAAATAAAAAAAGTGTAATATTAAATAGTAATTCATTTTCAATCCAAAATACTTAAACTTAAATTCAAAAAAAGTGTAATATAAGCATTTTTATTCCTTATTTATCGATACCG
Source organism: Plectranthus barbatus (assembly GCA_026898455.1). Lineage (NCBI taxonomy): Eukaryota > Viridiplantae > Streptophyta > Magnoliopsida > Lamiales > Lamiaceae > Plectranthus > Plectranthus barbatus. The sequence continues at coordinate 3,307 of JAPKLW010011334.1, read as the reverse complement.
AGAAATAGATTCTAGAAATATCATTATTCACTATTTGCCAACATGTAATAGTATAGATATATCATCAGCTATTAGCATTCTCAAGTACTGCTCCGTAAAGATTTTTTTTGATTGCTCAATAAAATCTATTCATGCTTTCAATTACACTAGACTAACCAGTTTAATATATTCGTCTGTGTTATTTGTTGGTGAATCATATGCTAGCATACTTGATTACTTCATCTCTTCTCTCCTAAACCATGTCCTAATCAAATCAGAGAAACAATTTATTCAACTTATATAAGCTGATTAAAACGAGATATATGTATGTACCATTTGATACAACAACTTCTGTGGTCTGTCTATCTTAATTGTGATTAAAGAAAATCAAAAGAAATTTTAATTTATTTGCCATTTTGATTTTTGAAGGGAAAAAATATCAAAAATCTTGAACATATGAAATGAAGGAACAAGACAGTGATAGAGAAATTGATATTAATAACCAAATTAGATTGTGACTTTGCAATCAAATACTAGCCAAATAATTTAATAGAGTTTGGATTGTGTAGACGACTTGCTATTTGAAGTCTTGATAATTTGTTTGCTAGTGCCATGGATTGGAAAAATGATGTGACAATTGTGGTCTAAATTTTGCGGATTGCCATAGCTCTAGGGTATGTTGAAAGGCCTTATCATATAAACGATAAAGTCATCTCCAACCTTATCAAAAATATAAAATTCAAACTCAAAATAAAGTAAGTGTTAAGTTAACACTAATTCATCTTCAACTAAAAATACAAAACTCTAATTCAAAAAATAAAAAATTCTTAACATATTTCTATGGCTTGTCCGTATTTAATTATGTTAAAAAAACCAAATGAAATATTAATTTATGTAGCATTTTGATCTTTTAAGGATTTAAGAGTAATCAAGCATTCTGGTATTGGAACTATCTGCATATTACCATTAAAGAACAACACCCCCAAATTACTCAATCCACAAATAGCAATAGAAAACGATCCTTCCAGTTGATTGCCGACCAGATAGAGTTCTTGGAGTTGCTTCGTTTTTCCTATTGCTGGTGGAATGATCCCATTGATTTGACTCCCATCCAAAGCCAAACATAGCAAACTACTTAACTTTCCAATATTATAAGGAATACCCCCTTTGATACTGCTGTTTCATGAAAAGAAATAAATAAGAGAAGTGGAGAAATTCCCAATTGAATTGGGCAAGTTACCATTGAGTGGATTGTCTGCTACTTCCATACAATTAGATAATGAAGAGAGAAATGTCATCTCACCAGTCGGGGATTCTGCACCATGGAAATTATTCCACCCAATGCGAAATTCTTGTAAGAGTCCTAGGTTACCAAAATTGGGTACAAAGCCGCTGAGGGAGTTGCCGCCCATGTCCAAGGAAACAAGTTTAGAAAGATTTGTGATAGCATCTACAATGGTGTTTCTAACACCTTTTAAGAACTGCCACATATACAATATTAGATGATGTGAAAATTTATTTATTTACTTATTTATTTTTCATTTCTTTTTTAAGAACCTGCTTCTTGCAGGCAGAAGTAGGGGTGTACACGGTCCGGTTTGGCCGGTTTGAAGGTCGAAGTATGGACCAAACCAAATAATACGGTTTGAAAAATTCTCAAACCAAACCGGCCAAATTAATTTTTCAAACCAAACCAAACCAAACCAAATTAAACGGTTTGGTTCGGCCGGTTTAACGGTTTGGAACATGACTTTAACGAGCAAAGTCAAAACATAAAAAAATTCTATTTTTAGCAATAATTTATTTGAAAAATTAAAAAAATAAATAATGGTTCTCATTGATAAAGTACAAGACAATGATAATAGAAACAAACAATTTATGACATCAAAATATAATAGTTCATATCTCATTCTCAAATATAATAGTTCGTATCGTAAAAGGTCACATTATTACGATGCAACAATGGTGAAGCCGACCGACGCTTGAATTAAATTGTGAGATTGTAATATTGGATAGTTTAAGGTTTATTTTAAATTTCAATAAATAAATAAAAATGTAGGAGAAAAATAAAAATTCTATGATTGTGCACAATATAGGATTCATACTTATTCCCTGAAGATAATAAGGGTAAAAGGAGAGACGTTTACAAATAAATAAATAAAAATTTGTAAATAAAAATGTAGGAGAAAATAAATTATATGATGTTCCATAAAGGATTTGAACTTGTACCTTTTAAAATCTAAAGTATAGCTTGAACCACTACACTAAATGTAATAGATTAATATATTTAGTACAATATATAATTTAAATATTTATTAAAATTATAAACGGTCCGGTCCGGTCCAAACGGCCGGTTTCTGTACTCAAATCATGGACCAAACCAAATTATACGGTTTGAAATTTACGGTCCGGCCGGCCGATTAATTCACTTGCCAAACCGTGTACACCCCTAGGCAGAAGGGTCACATTCTATCGACCATAACACCCAATGATGAGGCGCGTGCATCACACGCTCCTGCAACTGGGCAAAAAAAAAGGAGAATTGTTCTTTTTTTAGTTTTGTTATAATTATAATTATATTTTTATTTTAATTTTGATTTTTGTATTTTTTAATTTCAATAAATATTTTTTCATTGGTAATATTTTTTAACAACACTTTTTTTAACTGTTTTATTTTATAATGAACACTTTTTTGTTATAAATACATTACATTTCATCCACAATAACTATCTTAATTCTACAACTACTTCAAAAATTAATGAAATTTTCTAACGTAATTTAATTAATTAGTTACTATATTTTATTTAGTTATATTCAATAAAAATAAATAAAAGAATATATATAATATTAGATAATTGTTATAATAAATGGAACTCATGAATAGTATAAAGTAAAAATGAATAAAAGTTAATGAATATTTATGTAATAAAAAATGATAGTGAATATTGATATGACACACGTAGCACTTCTTATAAAAATTAAAAAATGGCACCACTATGGGTGCTCCGAGATATGGGAATTGGGCCACTGAATCTGTTCTCAGCTAAAAGAAGCAACTCAAGATTGAAAAGTGAATGCCCCATGTCCCAAGGAAGATTACGTGAAAACTCATTGAGTGAAAGAGATAAAGTCTTCAAGGTTGATGAGTTAAATATAGAAGATGGGATGGGGCATGATAAGGAATTGTTGAGCATTATCAACTCTTCCAGACTTCCACGCATGGTAAACTACCAATCTTTTGCGTTAATTCCCCTATCAATTCATATACATACACAGACATGTAGATTAAGTATGAGATTCAGGAGCTAAACAAAGATTTCTTATGTGA
>JAPKLW010011332.1:0-10876 GCA_026898455.1 Plectranthus barbatus | reverse complement strand
CACATTTTCCGCTGCCAAGTTATACCCTGATAATCCGGGACCAACAAGTGGTATCAGAGCGGACGGTTCTTATAGACCGTTCGTATCTGAGTCGCTTAGGACCGTGATCCGCGTTTCCTTGCGCTCTATTTGTTTGTCTGTTTGATTAGCTCAGGTAAATCAAGATGAATATTCCGAAGCTACTCGACTACAAGACGGTGAAGCATGATACATGGTGAAAGAAGTCGCTCATTTCTCTAAAGAGCATCCATCCGGAAATGAAAGATGTGCTGGAGAAAGGGCCAATCGAGATCACCATGATACAGCACCAGCTAGGAGATCGTCCAGCTGCTGTGATCCCAAAGCCTCAAGGCGAATGGAATGCCGAGGACAGGAAGCGGAATCAGTTGGATTCCATTGCTCACGAGTTGATCCTGGCTTCTCTTCCAGAGTCGCTGATGGAGGAAGCCCTCCAGTTTGACAATGCCAAGGGAGTATGGGATTATCTTGATAGCCTATGTCAAGAAACTGATCAAATGAAACGCAACAAATTGCAGGTTGCGGTGGACAAGTATGAGTCCTTCCAGATGCTGCCTGGAGAAACCATCAAGGAGATGGAGGCGAGATTCAACGCCATCGTCAGCGAGCTAAAGTCCCTGGACAGGAAGTGCTCAAATGAAGATCTTAATGCCAAGATCCTGTCCAAGATGCCCAAGGAGGACTGGTTCGTGAAGACCACAGCTCTGAAGGAGAAGGACTTGTCCAAGATGACTCCCAAGGAGTTATTTGCTCAGTTGCAGGCACACGAGTGGGATATCCAGATGGTGAACAAGAATGAGGCCATCAGGAACATGGGATCCCCCAGCATCAAAGCTCAAGACGAAGCTTACTTCGTCAAGAAGGATTTCAAATGGAAGCACAAGAAGCCCCTCCATGCTGACAGACCTGCTGCCCAGCACAACCAGCAGAAAGAGATCCCAGCCACATCGGGATCTATCTCAAAAGACAGCGAAAGCTCTATCGCTGACCTTGAGCAGCAGATGAAACGACTGGCTGTCCTTCTAGAGAAAGCCAAGTCGAAGCAGGGAGTATCTCTGAGCTCAACTGACGGAAAATTCGTCAAGAGAGCTCCCCATGCTTGCTACCATTGCCAATCCCCTGATCATTTAAAGTTTGAATGTCCACAGGTGGACAAAAATGAGCGGGAAAGGCTAAAGAAGCTCTTTGAAGAGCGCGCCTCCAAGGCCGTTGCCCAGGCTATGCTGACCAGGACTGAAGTGCCTGACATACCCGACCATGATGATGGGGAGTATGAGTCAGACGAAGAGTCAGAAGAGGAAGCTCTACTGGCACTCATGGCAGCCTTTGGCGAGGAGTCAGCTGAAGGAAGTGCTGACAGTGAAGAGGCACTTGCAGCTGATGATCAGGTACAATCATCAGCTTCCCCAATGCATATCATGCCTTCTATCAGTTTAGACGATTCTGAGTCGCGTTGCTCGGACTCAGAAGCTGTCACTATAGACATTCTACAAAAAGAATTTTTAAAATTTTATGAAATAAAGAATGTCTTGGCTGGCGAAAATGCTTCGCTGAAAGATCAAGTTTTTATTTTGACCAAGGAGATTGAAAAATCGAGGTCAGTCAGTGAAGAGCTAGCCACTTTGAAAAAGACTCACTTTGAGTTGCTCCAAAATTTTCAAATTACAAAAACTGAGCGAGATAATTTTCACAATCTCGTTCTGGAGCAAGAAAATAGAATAAATTTTCTAAATAAAGGCTCAAAAGACTTGGAAGCAGCTCTAAGTCATTGGAGAAAGCCTTCTGATAAGTCTGGGTTGGGATTTACAAAGGATTTGAGCAAAAACCAACCCGAACTCTCAGCTCATAAGGGTAAGGGCAAACTGGTAAATGCATCAGCACCAGCTGGTAATACCAGTCAGTCCCGAATGGCTGATCAGCACAGGAATAATAAGACCAGATACATAGGTGAGTCATCACGACAAAATCCTGAACTGGCAAAATCCTCTGCTGACAGGACGCCAGCACACCCAAGGACGCAGACTAAGCCGAAATATTCCAAGGCAAGGAAGTCAGCGTCAGCTGCTAGTGGAATCCGACAGCCAGCACCAGCTGTCCAGAGATTCCACGCCCAACCTTACAAGTACGCCAGTTGCCAGCATGCTTACAAGGGATCCAAATCTCAGCGGAATACTGAGAGAAGGATATTTCCCGATAGGAGGAACACCTATCGGAGGCCTGAGCCCAATCAAAACCTTTTCTCAAGGGCTGGGAAGGCTAATCATCGTGGTCCACAATTCCAGAGACCACCAAGGCAACACAGGCAGTCGGAAAGAAATTTCCGACACCCTCGGAGGAAGAATACTTCCAGAGGAACCGCACACACAGCCACACCTTCCAAAAACAAATCAATGCATTATTTTAAAAGGAAGGGAAAGGCCACAAGTGATGTCAGCAAGGGTAACACCGAGCTGAAGATTACTAAAGTCTGGATTCCAAAAGGAATGATCCAGAGATCTAACCCTGCAGGACCCGCGATGATCGGGGACCTAAATAATTTCATTTTCTTGCAGGAACAGGATCATGCAACACAGCTTCAGAGATCGAGCGAGTGGATCATAGATAGTGGTTGCTCGGCTCATATGACTGGTGAGGAGTTCCTATTTTCTGAGCTCACCAAGGTCAGAGGACCACCAGTTATTTTTGGTGATAACTCCAAGGGCAGAGTTATTAGCAAGGGATGCATCGAAAAGGATGATGTCAGAATTGTGAATGTATCCCTTGTCACCAATCTGAAGCACAACCTCCTGAGCATCAGTCAGCTGTGCGACAATGGTTATACCATTGTGTTTGACAAATCAGGATGCCAGATCAAGAATGAAGAGTCTGGTGAGACCAAGCTGAAAGGTGTCAGGAAAGGAGGTCTCTATGTTGTTGACTGGCAAAGCGGGAAGACTGATACATGCTTTGTAGCCACCAGTTCCATGGAAACTAACTGGCTGTGGCACAAAAGGTTAAGTCATCTAAATTTCAAAACTATTAATTATCTAACCAAGCATGATCTTGTAGATGGTCTTCCCAAGGGCGGGTTCAAGAAGGAAGGAATTTGCAAAGCTTGCCAGCAAGGCAAACAAACTAGGAAGTCCTTCAAGAACCAGTCGCCAGTCTGCCCCAGTACCAGTCAGGTACTCGAACTGCTACACATGGACCTGTTTGGACCAGTAGCACCTCAAACCATTGGAGGAAGACGATATTCGCTGGTGGTAGTCGATGACTACTCGCGCTATACCTGGGTAAAGCTTCTCAGAACCAAGGATGAGGTGAAGATCATTCTTCCAGAATTGATCATCCAAGCTCAAAAACAGAGAGAAGCTGTGGTGAAGCGAATTCGTTCGGACAATGGGACTGAATTCTGCAACAGTCTGCTGATGGATTTTTGCGCGGAGGCCGGGATCAAACATGAGAGATCTACTCCAAGGCAACCGCAGCAGAATGGACTGGCAGAACGTAGGAACAGGACGCTGAAAGAAACGGTCCGGTCCATGCTGGCTGAGTCTGGCTTGGGACAGAGTTTCTGGGGAGAAGCGTTGGTGACTGCCTGCTATACTCAGAATAGAAGCGGGATCAACGACAGACTCCAGAAAACTCCCTACGAAGTGTATTTTGGTCGTAAGCCTTCTATAGCTCATCTTCGTGCATTCGGTTCACCATGTTATATCCATAATAATGGGAAGTCGAAGTTAAATGCTTTCTCACCTAAGGCTGATGAGGGTGTGTTTGTCGGATATGGACATCCCTCTCACAAGGGCTATAGAGTATTTAACAAGACTACCCAGCTTGTGGAAATAACATGCAATGTTGTTTTTGATGAAGCTACTTTAGTGCGCAGGACCTTACGCCAACTGGCTGAAGATGTTCCTGAGGTCGAGGATGTCAGCGACCAGTTGGGCAGGAATTCTTCCGATGCTCAACCAACTGGTTCGACTAGACCTATGAATGGATCATCTTCTCAACCAGTTACCTCAGGTGCCCATCAGCAACCTGAGAGGGTCGGTGATGCAAATGACCTTGCTGAGACCTTACACTCAATCTCCCTGAGTGGATCTAGCAAAAATCAAGGGGGAATTCCGACTGGAATCTTTGAGCCAGAAGACAACGATGAACCAGCTGGAATGGAATTACCAGCTGATACTGACAACGTTGGTGAAGGTTCGGGAAGTCAGTCAGACAGAGGAGCTGATGAAGAAATTCCAACTGGTGATCAACAACCAGTTGAAATTCCAGTTCCGACTGGTGAAGGTCAACTGCCAGTTGCAGTTCCAGCTCCGACTGGTGGAAATGTGGAAGCACCAGTCGTCAGGACAGAAGAACCTGTTCCACAGCCGGCACCAGCAGTCGCTGGTCCTCCCAAATGGCTGAGGGATCACCCATCCGATGCTATTCTCGGTGATCCGGAAGGTTCAGTCCAGACTCGCCACGGCAGTGCGCTCCTAAGTTGTTTTATTTCTCAAATGGAACCTACTTCCATAGGAGTTGCGCTAGAATCTGCTGATTGGATCAATGCCATGCAAGAGGAGCTTGCAGAATTCACTCGCAATAATGTTTAGGACTTGGTGGAGAGACCATCACATCAGTCAGTTATTGGCACCAAGGGGGTTTTCAAGAACAAGCGAGATGAAACTGGCACCGTGGTCAGAAACAAAGCTCGTTTAGTCACCAAAGGTTACAGGCAGTGTGAAGGCATCGACTTTGATAAGACCTTCGCACCAGTTGCAAGAATGGAGGCGATACGGCTGTTCCTTGCCTATGCAGCGTATCACGGCTTCACGGTGTTCCAGATGGACGTGAAGAGCGCCTTCTTGAATGGCGAGCTAAAGGAGGAGGTTTATGTCGAGCAACCTCCAGGCTTTGAAATAGGTACCAAAGTGTACAAGCTGAGAAAGGCCCTGTATGGATTGAAACAGGCGCCCAGGGCTTGGTACGAAACGCTGTCACAATTCCTCACCAGTAATGGATTTCGGAAAGGGAAGATTGATAGGACTCTCTTTCTTCTCAAGGATGGTGGTGACATGCTAATGGTGCAGATCTATGTAGATGACATCATATTCGGTTCAAGGAATATAACTCTCTGCGAGAAGTTTTCCCAACTGATGCAGACATCATTTCAGATGAGTATGATGGGCAAATTGACATACTTCCTAGGACTCCAGGTCCAGCAGTCAGCTGATGGAATTTTTATCAGCCAGCGGAAGTATACGAAGGAGCTAATTCAGAAGTATTGCCCAGAGAAAACTAAGTCCCTCAGAATACCTATGAGCACCAGTTGTCAAATATTTCTTGATGAGCAAGGTGAATCAGTTGATCCTACCATCTACCGAGGAATCATTGGATCACTTCTCTATCTCACAGCCAGCAGACCCGACATTTCGTACTCAGTCGGAGTGTGTGCCAGATTTCAAGCCAATCCGAAAAGGTCACACATGGAAGCTGCAAAGAGGATAGTGAAATATCTGAAGGGGACTGAATCTCTTGGAATATGGTATCCCAGAAATGATGAGCTTACACTCATTGGATATTCAGATTCAGATTTTGCTGGATGCCGTATAGATCGAAAGAGTACCAGTGGTACGTGTCAGTTTCTAGGACACAAGCTAATCAGCTGGTTTAGCAAGAAGCAGCACTCAGTTGCTACTTCTACCACTGAGGCTGAGTATGTTGCCGCTGCCAGTTGCTGTGCTCAAGTTATCTGGATCAAGCAACAACTGGAGGATTATGAAGTGGACACTGGCTGTGTTCCCATCTATTGCGACAACAACAGCGCTATGTGCATCACGAAGAATCCGGTTCATCATTCTAGAACCAAGCACATAGATATTCGACATCACTTCATACGTGATCATGTCGAAAAGAAGGATGTCAGCGTGGACTACATCAGAACTGAAGATCAACTGGCTGACATCTTCACTAAACCTCTTCCAGAAGCAAGATTCAAGGAGTTGTGCATCAAACTCGGTCTTATGGAGATTGATGTGAGCCCCAATGATGAGGAAGAATGAGTCCCAGCTCTCATTCTGTTCTTGATCTTCTGAAGGACGCTGATTACGACTAAGTCCAAGCTCTTAGTTGTTTTTTATTTAAGTGGTATCTCAAGATCACTGATGGCTCCTACTGGCGGAACTTATCTCTCAAACCATCAGTTGAAGCGAAATTGGGTCCCAGCTCCCAATTTCAAGTGATGATGAGGAGTGGATTTCCTGAAGAGAAGATTATGCGGATTGAATTGAGTCCAAGCTCTCAATTTTTTTCAATCTTTCAAGTTGCCAGCAGGTAACTGGCGAATTTCCTACGACTGATGAAATTGAGTCCCAGCTCTCAATCTATCCAAGTACTCGAGTGCCAGTCGTAAGTATCAGTTGTCAACTGATAAAGAGGCCAACCAGTTAGGGGGAAGTATGCGACTGGCATATGCTACTGATGACCAGTTATGCCAGCTGTCGCAGAAAAGGCGGGATTGTTCAAATCCGACTAGCGTGTACATCTCTCAGAATTTAATGCGGCATTTAATGCCACATTTAATGTGCACAGTGTCTGCGCAGTCCGACGCTTGGTTGACACCAATAGCTGCGTGCCACGTCAGCTCCACGGCGTAGCCCACGTCAGCACGACCGCGCACGTCGCACAGGGAACCAGGCCTGCTGATGACCGTCGATCCTCGCTTGCTGAGCGTTGATTCTGGACGTCTGATCCTGCATGGCCCCGAGTATAAATACCCGATCACTTCCTTCGGGTTAACCTTTATGTTTCCCTACCTTCAGACCCTACTTTCAAAATTCTCTCATCTTCCTTTGAGATTTTCTGAACCTTGAATCTTTCTGAAATCATGGCATCATCTTCTCGACCTACAGCTGATAACCCTCCTTCTACATCATCCTCGTCTGGTTCACCAGACCTACCAGTAGCTGAAGCTCATATGCCTACGTATACTGGCATAGTGAAGATCGAAGATATCGACTACACATATCCGTTCGCCCGACTGGTTCAGTTGAACAGGCCGGCGACCAGGCGACAGCTCTCAAACGCGCAGATTAGGGCTGCTCAGGTCCAGAAAGAGAAAATTTTGAATGAGAAACTGGCCAAGAAAAATTTCGGGGAGGAGCTGATGGAGATGATTGATCGAGAACAGCTCCGACAGTACCCCACGGCGACGCCCACGACCTTCCACCCTCATATGGTTGCGGAGTTCTATGCTAGGGTGGTTATTGCTGACGACAGGAAGTCGTTCACAACTTCCATTTTTGGCCACATGATCACCGTCACCGCCGAATACCTCGCCGATCTGTTCGGTCTGAGGAATGAAGGAGAGGAAGTGGCCACGTATCATCAGGATGATACGGTGGAATTCAGGAGGCGGTGGGTGCAGTGGAAGAAGCCAGAGGTCACCGTCTTCCGGACTGGCATGAGGAAGTCAGAAATGGAGGAGTACTGGCAAATGGTGTGCGACATTGTAGTTCGCATGCTACAATGTGAAGTCGGCTCCTACGCCGAGCTTAGCTTGCGCAAGTTCTCGGTGATGTGTGCCCTGGTGGATGGAGTTCAGGGCAACTGGGCCGAATTTTTCTTTGGCAGGTTGCTAGAGAATGTAGACAGGAACATCTCTGTTCCGACTGAAGGCCGGTTTGCTCACGCCGTATCCTTCGGGCTGAGGATCAGCCACATCCTGGAGATGGAGTTGGGTGATGACGTGGATCAGGGGGAACAGCTGGTTGGTTCCGACTTCATACCAGCCACGAAGGTGAAGCTGCCTCACCCAGATTACAAGAAGCCACGAAGGCTGAAAGGGAAGTCAGCAGTGGACCCTGCTGAGGTCGTTTCTGAGGAGGACTCAGAAGACCTAGGGGAGCAAGTGCCAGCTGTGGCTCTCCCACTGACTGATGAGGCTAGGGCTCAGTTGAAGAGGAAGCTGGAGATGGAGTCTCTCTTCGACACCATGAAAGGCGCGGTGGCTGAGGCGACTGGCATCCACCCACGGGACGTACAACTTGTACCAGTCACCAAGAAGCCATCCCACAAGAAGCCTAAGACTTCCCAGCACCAGCAGCCACCGTCAGCTGTTGCATATGACCCTGAGTCTGGGAAGATCTCCATCCCAGTCAAGAAGTCCATTCTGGGACTGACTGAGGAAGAGACGCTGGAGAGGATGACCCGTAAGCGAAAAAGGGTTCAGACCAGAGCTCAGAAGCTGGTCGAGCAAGCAAAGAAGGAGCAGCAAGCCTCCTTAGTAAGGAAGAAACAGGCCCAGGCAAGGTTGAAGGCCTTGGCCGACCAGTGTAAACGAGAGGCTGAGCTGGCAGCCCGCGATGAAGCCTATGCAAAGGTGCAGGCTGAGCATGAGGCCAGACGTCAGGCGGAACTGGCAGAGCAGGTGCGCCAGGTGACCAAGGGCAAGTGGGATGTGCCCGAAACTTCCACAAGTGCGAGGCCACCAGCACCAGCACCAGGCGAGATCCTACCAGAAGACTCCTTTAACCGCCTGATGGTCATGGGTGTTGAAGAGGATGTACTATCCCTTGTGGATAAGTACCAAGAGGAGGAGGTCGCTGAAGTCCCTCCACCCACGCAAGGGGGTGGTGGAGGTGAAGAAGACCCACTGGCCGCGCAAGGGGGTGCCAGTGGAGGAGTTGAGGAGCGGGCGACCACCCCGGTAAAACTGGCGAGCTTTTCTGACATGAGCTCAGATTCTGAGGATGCAGAGGAGCCAAGGGCTGAGGAGCCAGAGCAGGAGCCAGCTGAGGAGGTAGTTCATTACTCCATGGTACAGAGGATGGAGCCAAGGGATCTGTTCCCAGACATTGACGATAAGGCTCGTCGTCCTGCCAGTCGCCCCCGATCTACAGATGCCTCGACATCAACTTCCGGGCGACCAGCAGCATCCTCTTCATCACCAGCTAGGCGTGCACGTACTGAAAAGCCTTATATGCTCTGCATCCAAGAGCATCAACTGGTTGATGAGGATACCTTCCAGGCTCGAGTGACAGGGGTGCACCGGTGGGAGCAGCGCGGGGAGATGGCATTTTATAATTCAAGAGTGCCAGAGCTATCTGCATTCAACATCATACCTTTCAGCGGACTCCCCCACCAGTCGGTATATGCCTCAAGAATCTTTGACTGGTGCCTGCCCCTGCAACCAGTGGAGTACTACAATTCCACTCTCTATGAGTATGCTGAGAACATCACGGCGGAGGTGGAGAATGCCGTCAATGACGAAATGATATCCAGCTACCGTAAACTCTGGAGGGTGGATCCGGAACTATGTCTGGAGTTCCGGAGGTGGCAGATTTTTGACCGATGCCAGCACCTGCTGACAGTGGAGCAGCGGGCGATCCTTTATGCCAGGCTGGGTCTTGGCTACTGGAGAGCGGAGGAGGAGTGGGCTAATGCTTTCATGGGCACTGATCCTGATTGCCCCCAGCAGCTGTCTACAAGGAGGATCAAGCGCCGCTTGCTGCAAATCGCTGAGTATAGGCAGCTGACTGGAAGCTCCGGCCTCCCACCACTGAAAAAGGTCAAGTTACCTTTCCTCCAGTTCCGAGTCACCAGTCGGGGGTACCAGCTGATGTACGCGCTCCGACGCCTCAAAGTGCTGGTTACCCTCCCGAGGATCCCTCCCTACAATGCTATATTGTTCGACATGGCTGCCTGCGCTTTGCTGGTAGACCACTTGGTAGCGGAGGATCCCTCTCGTGGTTTGTGGCTGACCCTTGCCGTCCCTCCTGTTCCTATTGTCTCGGGCGATCTCGTCCCTGATTCTATGGACTGGCAAGTGGTGGAATTCACAGCCCCCACAGTTGTTTCTGAAGTCCAGCCAGCTCCAGCAGCAGTGCCAGTGGTGGAATCAGCTGAGGAGCCAGCAGTCGAAGTACAAGTAGAGGAGTCAGCAGCAGCTGATGTACCAGCAGAGGCACCAGCAGCAGCTGCAGTGCCAGCGGAGGAGCCAGCCCCGATGGAGATATCAGCTGCATCTGAACCAATAGCGGCTCCTTCCGCAACTGATGTACCTTCCTCTTCCATTGAAGAATCAGCGTAGCCAATCTCCGAGATCCATCCCCCTGCGCAGCTTCTTGCACTTATTGATGCCAGGATGGACCAGCGCTTCGCCAGCTTCCGCACTGAAATTGCTCAACAGATGGAGTCTGTCACCGCTGGAGTGTCCTCCTTTTTGGCGCGGATCCAAGAGGGGGAAAGTGCGCGAGCACGTGCTGAGGCTGAGAGAGCCCGTCTTGCTGAAGAGGAGAGGAGGATTGCTGCTGAGGAAAGGGAGAAGAGCAGACAAGATATGGCAGCACTCACTGAGATCCTGAGGTCGCTCACAAGCAGAACTCAATCACCAGGATCATCTTCTCAGCCATAGTCTAGGTTCTTCATTTTGTTGTAAGTATTTGTATCTCTAGACTAGTCAGTTATCTATCCTGTACTTGTAACTGCAACATATTAAATGGATTGATTACTGACAAGTTGATGACAATTCCTCATTGTCCAACAAATTGTCTGAGTATTTACTTACCAGCTGAACTTACACTTCCAGTGTAATCAGCACCAGCACTCGTATCACACACTTTAAATCTTTTTGCTCTGATCTCAATTTTCTTATTTTAAACGAGCAATATCTCTCCTGGTTTGAGGGAGAAGATTTTCAGTTAGAGCTGATGTGAGGAAGTAGTTTCATGGGTTTAGATCTGATAGGTTTATTTTGTAAAACCCTGAAATACTTTGTAACTTTCCTCATCAGCTGAGTGCTCGCTGGTTAGGCTTTGATCGCACCAAAAAGGGGGAAATTGTTGGGAAATTTGGCTAAGTTTCCTTTCCCCAGTAGCTACTTGTT
>JAPKLW010011330.1:0-10876 GCA_026898455.1 Plectranthus barbatus | reverse complement strand
TAGAGCTATGTAGAGACAACTGACGCTGGTAGGACTTAGGATTTGATCCACCAAAACTATAATCTAAACAAGTAAGCTACTGGGAAAGGGAACCTTAGATAGATTTCCCAACAATTTCCCCCTTTTTGGTGCGATCAAAGCCTAACCAGCGAGCACTCAGCTGATGAGGAAAGTTACAAAGGATTTCAGGGTTTTACAAGTGAACCCTATCAGATCTAAACCCATGAAATTACTTCCTCAACATCAGCTCTAACTAAAAGAAATCTTCCCCCTCAACCAAGGAAAGATATTGCTCGTTTAAAAATATGGAAATTAAGATCAGAGCAAATAAGCATGTAAATAAATTTAACATGCAAGATGAGTGCTGGTGCTGATTACACTGGAAGTGTAAATTCAGCTGGTAAGTAAAAACTTAGACAATTGTTGGACAATAAGAGATTGTCATCAACTTGTCAGTTAACATTCCATTAGAGATTTAGCAGTTACACGTACAATGAATGATAACTGACTAGTCTAACAGATTTACTTACAAAAACATAAAGAGAGTAGACTATGGCTTGGAAGATGATCCTGGTGTCTGAGTCCGAGCATTGGTGATGGACCTCAGGATCGCAGTAAGTTCGGCCATTTCTTGATCTCTCTTCCGCCTTTCTTCAGCAGCAATTCGCCTTTCTTCGGCTGCAAGGCGTCTCTCCTCCTCAACGATTCTGGCCCTCTCCTCTTCAGCCAGTGCTCGCGCACTTTCCCCCTCTTGGATCCACGCCAAAAAGGTGGCAACACCGGCGGTGACGGACTCCATTTGCTGCGCTACATCGGCTTGCAAAATGGCGAAGCGTTGATCCATCCTGGCGTCGATATAGGCAAGAAGTTGCGCAGGAGGATGAATTTCTGAGAGTGGCTGCGCTGATACTTCCATGGAAGAGGAAGGCACATCAGGTGCGGTGTCAGCCATCTCTGGTGCAGCTTCGGCTGGTACCTCCACTGGGGTGGGCTCCTCCGCGGGCACGTTGGCTGCTGCTGGCTCCTCCGCGAGCACGTCTGCTGGTGCTGGCGGGCCTTGTACAAAAATAGGTGGGGCTGTGAAAACCTCCAGCTGCCAGTCCTCATGATAAGGGACAAGGTCGCCCAAAACCATAGGAACAGTTGGGACGGCAGTGGTCAGCCACCAACCTCTGGAGGGATCCTCCTCCACAATGTGGTCTACCAGCAGAGCGCTGGCAGCCATATCAAAAAGAATAGCAAAATATGGAGGGATCCGGGGGAGAGTGACAATTACTTTCAAGCGTTTGAGCGCGTATATCAACTGGTACCCTCTGCTGGTGCACTGGAACTGGAGGAATGGCAACTTAACCATTTTGGGCCTAGGGAGGCCGGAGGTTCCAGTCAGCTGTCGGTATTCTGCAATCTTCCTCAATCGGCGCCTGATTCGCCTGTTCGACAGCTGCTGGTGGCTTTCTGGATCAGTATCCATGAATGTATTTGCCCAGGCCTCCTCAGATCTCCAGTATCCAAGCCCGAGCCTGGCATACAATACGGCACGCTTCTCCACTATCAACTGGCGTTGGCACCAGTCGAATATTCTCCACCTCCGGAACTCCAGAAGTAGTTCCGCATTCACTCGCCATAGGTCTCTGAACCTGGTTATCATCTCCTCATCCACAGCGCTCTCCACTTCCGCTGTGATGGTTTCGGCATACTCATAGAGTGAGTAGTTGTAATACTCCATCGGGTTCAGGGGCAGACACCAGTCGTAGATCCTGGAAGCGTAGACTGACTGGTGGGGGAGTCCGCTGATGGGGATAATGTTGAATGCTGAAGGCTCAGGCACTCGTGAATTTTGAAATGCCATGTCCCCGCGGTGCTCCCACCGGTGTACCCCTGTCACTCGCGATTGGAATGTATCTTCGTCTATCAGCTGGTGCTCTTGGATACAGAGCATGTATGGCCTCCTTTCAGTTCGCACATGTCGTGCTGGCGCTGGGGAGGATGCTGCTGGTCGTCCAGAAGATGTAGAAGCTTCTGAAGGAGTTGGACGACTGGCAGGATGACGAGCCACGTCTTCAAAATTAGGGAATAGGTCCCTGGGCTCCATCATCTGCACCATGGAGTGATGTATCACCTCCTCAGCTGGAGCAGCTGGCTCCTCAGCCCTTGGCATTTCTTCATCATCAGAGAAACTCGCCAGTTTTTCCGGGGTGGTCGCCCGCTCTACAACTCCTCCACTGGCACCCCCTTAAGCGGCCAGTGGGACTTCAGATTCACCTCCACCACCCCCTTGCGCGGGTGGAGGGACTTGAGGCACATCCTCCTCAGGCTTGTACATATCTACAAGAGATAGTACGTCCTCCTCAGCTCCCATGACCATCAGGCGCGTGAAGGATTCTTCAGAGAGGATCTGGCCTGGAGCTGGTGCTGGTGGCATGTCACTTGAAGTTTGGGCAACTCCCCATTTTCCCTTGGCCACCTGATGCACTTGCTCCGCCAGTTGCGCCTGACGTTGAGAATCATGCTCTGCCTTTATCTTTGCAAAGGCTTCATCGCGGGCTGCCAGCTCAGCCTCCCTTTTCCGCTGGTCGGCCAAGGCCTTCAGCCTTGCCTGAGCCTGCTTCTTCCTCACTATGGAAGCTTGTTGCTCCTTCTTGGCTTGCTCCACCAGCTTCTGAGCTCTCGTCTGGACCCTCTTCCTCTTCTGGGTCATCTTCTCGATGGTCTCCTCCCTAGTCAGTCCCAAGATGGACTTCTCGACTGGACTTGAGATCTTCCCTGACGCAGAGTCATAGGCAGCAGCTGGCTGGGGCTGCTGGCGCTGGTGGGTCTTGGGTTTCTTGCTTGAAGGGGGCCTGGGGGCTGGCACTTGTGCTGATGCCCGAGGATGTATGCCGGTTGCCTTAGCCACTGCTTCTTCCATAGAGGTGAATAAGGATTCAACCTCTAGCTTCCTTTTCAGCTCATCCTTGGCCGCAGCTGGCATTGGGAGAGCCACCGCCGGTACTTCCTCCCATGTCTGTTCTGCATCTTCTTCAGAAACAGACTCATCGGGGTCCACAGCCGTCTTCCCCTTCAGCCGGCGTGGCTTCTTGTAATCTGGGCCAGGAAGTTTTACCTTGGTGACTGGGATAAAATCGGATCCGACCAGTTGCTCCCCTCGGTCGATCCGGTCTCCCATCTCCACTTCCAGAATATGGCTGATGCGCAGGCCAAAAGACACTGCATGGAGGAATCTACCGGCAGTTTTGACCGTGCAATTCTTCTCCACATTCTCCAGTAACCGGCCGAAGATGAATTCGGCCCAGTTGCCATATATGTCGTCCTCCAGCGCGCACATAACGGAGAATTTCTTCAGACTTAGTTCGGCATAGGAGCCGACTTCGCATTGTAGCATGCGTACTACAATGTCACATACCATCTGCCAGTAATCTTGCATCTCTGACTTCTTCATGCCAGTTTTGAAGATAGTCACCCCCTCCTTCTTCCATTCGTTCCACCTCCTCCTGAACTCCACCGTATCGTCCTTGAAGTACGTCGCCACCTCCTCACCAGTACTCCTCAGCCCAAAGAGATTGGCTAGGTACTCTACATCGATGGTGATCAGGTGTCCGAACACCGATGTTGTGAAGGATTTCCTGTCGTCAGCAATCACCGCGCGAGCATAGAACTCGGCGACCAGATGTGGGTGGAAGGTCCTGGGTGTTGCCGTTAGGTATGGTCGGAGTTGCTCGTGGTCAATCATCTCCATCAGCTCCTCGCCAAAATGCTTCTCGGCCAGCTTGTCGTTCAGAATCTTCTCTTTCTGAACTTGGGCTGTGCGAATCTGTGCGTGAGAGAGACGATGTCGGGTGGCTGCTTTATTCAGCGAAACGAGCTTGCTGAATGGATAGGTATAATCAATGTCTTCTTCTTTCACAATGCCAGTGAAGGTAGGCATGTGAGATTCGGCTAATGGTAAGTCTAGAGACTCAGTGGAAGAAGATGATTTATCAGCAGCGGGTTTGGATGAAGATGCCATGATATCAGGGAATAAGGGTTTGGAAATATTAGGAAAGATGATCGGAAAATATGTTCGAAAAATATGAAGGAATGATAAGAGTTTTCCCGATCATAAATGAAGGCTATTTATACTGGTGCCATGCTGGGATGGATGGACGAGATGAATTCGTCAAAAGTGAGGATCGACGGTCATCAGCAGGCACGATTCCCTGTGGCGACGTGCATGGACGTGCTGACGTGGGATGGAGCGTGTAGCTGACATGGCACACGCTGATTGGTCGCGAGAGTGCTTTTGACTGCGCAGTCACTGTGCACATTAAATGTGGCATTAAATGCCGCATTAAATTCGAAGATATGCACACGCAATACCAATCTTAAACCTTTCCCGCCATTCCTGCGACAGCTGGCACGACTCTTGGACTTCAAGAGAACGTCAGTTGAGAGCTGGGACTCAACTGGTCATCAGTAGTATACGCCAGTCGCGTACTTCCCCCTGCCAGTATGGCCTTCTTACCAGTTGACAACTGATACTCACAACTGGTTCCCGTGTACTTAGACAAATTGAGAGCTAGGACTCAATTTTCACCAGTCGTTGATATATCACCAGTTGTCTGCTGACAACTTGAAAGATTGAAAGAATTGAGAGCTTGGACTCAATTCATTCCGCATAATCTTCTCTTCACTTCTTCATCATTACTTGGAATTGGGAGCTGGGACCCAATTTTACTTCTACTGATGGTGCATGACTGCTGGCAAGTTCGAAATGAGAGCTAGGACTCATTTCCTTCGTCGTTTATGGAATAAGTTCTGCCAGTAGATACCACCTGTGGTTTTGAGCCACCACTAAAGAGAAACATCATGTTTTCTCCTTGGTCTTCATGTTTTCTTTAAAAATCAAGAACGGAATGAGAGCTGGGACTCATTCTTCCTCAACACTAGGGCTCGCATCAATCTCCATGAGACCGAGTTTGATGCACAACTCCTTGAATCTTGCTTCTGGCAAAGGTTTGGTGAAAATATCAGCCAGTTAATCTTCGGTTCTGATATACTCTACGCTGATATCCTTCTTCTCGACATGATCACGTATGAAGTGATGTCGGATGTCTATGTGCTTGGTCCTAGAGTGATGAACCGGATTCTTCGTTATGCACATAGCGCTGCTGTTGTCGCAATAGATGGGTACACAACCAGTGTCCACTTCATAGTCTTCCAGTTGTTGCTTGATCCAGAGAATTTGAGCACAGCAACTGGCAGCGGCAACATATTCAGCCTCAGTAGTAGATGTAGCAACTGAGTGTTGCTTCTTGCTAAACCAGCTGATTAGCTTGTGTCCTAGAAACTGACACGTACCACTGGTGCTTTTTCTATCTATACGGCATCCAGCAAAATCTGAATCTGAATACCCAATGAGTGTAAGCTCATCATTCCTGGGGTACCATAAGCCAAGTGATTCAGTTCCTTTGAGGTATTTCACTATTCTCCTAGCAGCTTCCATGTGTGACTTCTTGGGATTGGCTTGATATCTGGCACACACTCCGACTGAGTATGAAATGTCGGGTCTGCTGGCTGTCAGATAGAGAAGTGATCCAATAATACCTCTGTAGCTGGAAGGATCAACCGATTCTCCTTCTTCATCAAGAAAGATCTGGCAACTGGTGCTCATCGGTATTCTGAGAGCCTTAGTCTTCTCTGGGCAATATTTCTGAATTAAGTCCTTGGCATACTTCCGCTGATTAATGAAAATCCCATCAGCTGACTGCTGGACCTGGAGTCCTAGGAAGTATGTTAATTTGCCCATCATACTCATCTGGAATGAGTTCTGCATCAGTTGAGAAAACTTCTCACAGAGAGACATATTCTTTGACCCGAATATGATGTCATCGACATATATCTGCACCATTAGCATATCATCAGCATCCTTGATGATGAAGAGAGTCCTGTCAATCTTCCCTTTCCTAAATCCATTACTGATTAGGAATTGTGACAGCGTCTCATACCAAGCCCTGGGCGCCTGTTTCAATCCATACAGGGCCTTTCTCAGCTTGTACACTTTGGTGCCTATTTCAAAGCCTGGAGGTTGTTCGACATATACTTCCTCCTTTAGTTCGCCATTCAAGAAGGCGCTCTTCACGTCCATTTGGAATACCGTGAAACCATGATACGCTGCATACGCAAGGAACAGCCGTATCGCCTCCATTCTTGCAACTGGTGCGAAGGTCTCGTCGAAGTCGATGCCTTCACATTGCTTGTAACCTTTGGCGACTAAACGAGCTTTGTTTCTGATTACAATGCCATTCTCATCTCGCTTGTTCTTGAAAACCCACTTGGTGCCAATCACTGACTGATGTGATGGTCTCTCTACCAAGTCCCAAACATTGTTGTGAGTGAATTCCGCAAGCTCTTCTTGCATGGCATTAATCCAATCGGCAGATTCTAGCGCAACTCCTATGGAAGTAGGTTCCATTTGAGAAATAAAACAAGTCAGGAGCGCACAGCCGTGTCGAGTCTGAACAGAAACTTCTGGATCACCGAGAAAAGCATCGGGTGGGTGATTCCTCAGCCATTTTGGAAGATGAGAATCTGCTGGCGTTGGTTCTTCTGTTCTTATGACTGGTGCTTCTTGAACTTCACCAGTCGGAGCAGCAATTGCAACTGGTGGTTGACCTTCACCAGTTGGAACAGTCTCTTCGTCAGCTTCACTCTCTGACTGATCTCCTGATCCTTCGGCGATAATTACATCGTCAGCTGGTGCATTCACTACAGCTGGTACATCATCTTCTCCTGGATTATTGCCAGTTTCACTCAGAGAGATTGAGTGTAAGGTCTCAGCAAGGTCAATTGCATCACCGACCCTCCCGGATTGCTGATGGGAAACCGAGGATACTGGTTGTGAAGATGATCCAGTCATAGGTCTAGTCAAACCAGTTGGTTGAGCATTGGAAGAATTCCTGCCCAACTGATCAACGACATCATTGACCTCAGGAACATCTTCAGCCAGTTGTCGTAATGTCCTGCGCACTAAAGTAGCTTCATCAAAAACAACATTGCATGTTATTTCCACAAGCTTGGTGGTCTTGTTAAATACTCTATAGCCCTTGTGAGAGGGATGTCCATATCCAACAAGGACACCCTCATCAGCTTTAGGCGAAAAAGCATTTAACTTCGACTTACCATTATTATGGATATAACATGGTGAACCGAAAGCACGGAGATGAGCTATAGAAGGCTTACGACCAAAGTAAACTTCGTAGGGAGTTTTCTTGAGTCTGTCGTTGATCCCGCTTCTATTCTGAGTATAGCAAGTCGTCACCAACGCTTCTCCCCAAAAACTCTGTCCTAAGCTGGATTCTGCCAGCATGGACCGGACCGCTTCTTTCAGCGTCCTGTTCCTACGTTCTGCCAGTCCATTCTGCTGCGGTTGCCTTGGTGCAGATCTTTCATGCTTAATGCCGGCTTCCTCGCAAAAATCCATCAGCAGACTGTTGCAGAATTCCGTCCCATTGTCTGATCGTATCCGCTTTACCGTAGCTTCTCTCTGTTTCTGTGCTTTGACAATCAAATCTGGAAGAATGACTTTCACTTCATCCTTGGATCTGAGAAGCTTTACCCAGGTATAGCGCGAGTAGTCATCGACTACTACCAGCGAATAACGTCTTCCTCCAATGGTTTGAGGTGCTACTGGTCCAAAGAGGTCCATGTGTAGCAACTCGAGTACCCGACTGGTACTGGGGCAGACTGGCAACTGGTTCTTGAAGGACTTCTTAGTTTGCTTGCCCTGCTGGCATGCTTTACAAATTCCTTCCTTCTTGAATCCTCCCTTGGGAAGTCCTTCCACAAGATCATGCTTGGCCAGGTAGTTGATGGTTCTGAAATTCAGATGACTCAACCTTTTGTGCCACAGCCAGTTAGTTTCCATAGTACTGGCGGCCACGAAGCATGAATCTGGCTTCCCACTCTGCCAGTCAACGGTATAAAGTCCTCTCAACTTGGTCTCGCCAGTCTTCTCATCCTTGATCTGGCACTCTGATTTCCCAAAGTGAACTGTGTAGCCACTATCGCACAGTTGACTGATACTCAGGAGGTTGTGTTTGAGAGAGGTAACAAGGGATACATTTATAATTCTGACATCGTCCTTCTCGATGCAGCCCTTGCTGATAACTCTGCCCTTAGAGTTATCACCGAAAATGACTGGAGGTCCTTTGACCTTGATAAGATCTGCAAATAAATCCTCTTCACCAGTCATGTGAGCTGAACACCCACTATCTAAGATCCACTCTCTCGACCTCTGAAGCTGTGTTGCATGATCCTGTACCTGCAAGAAAGATGAAGAATTTATCTAGGTCCCCGATCTTCTGCGGGTCCTGCAGGGTTAGATCGCTGAATAATTCCTTTCGGAATCCAGACTTGAGTGATTTTCAGCTCGGTTTTACCCTTGCTGACATCATTAATAACCTTTCCCTTCCTTTTGAAGTAATGAGTGCGTTTGGTTTGGGAAGGTGTGGTTGTGTGTGTATCTCCTTTGGAAGTACGCTTCCGCTGAGAGTTTCGGAAATATTTTTCCGGTACATTGTGTTGCCTTGGTGGTCTCTGAGAGCGTGGACCACCATGGTTAGCCTTCACAGCCCTTTGAGAAAACTTGTGATTGGGCTCAGGCCTCTGATAGGTATTCCTCCTATCAGGTATTATCCTTCTCTCAGAATTTCTCTGAGATTGGGATCCCTTGTAAGTATGCTGGTGACTGGCATACTTACGAGGTTGTGCGTGGATTCTCTTGACAGCTGGTGCTGGCTGTCGGATTCCACTGGTAGCTGACGCTGACTTCATTGCCTTTGAATTATTTGGCTTAGTCTGCGTCTTAGGGTATGCTGGCGTCCTGTCAGCAGAGGATTTTGCCAGTTGAGGTTTTTGTCGTGATGACTCACCTATGTATCTGGTCTTATTATTCCAGTGCTGATCAGCCATACGGGACTGACTGGTATTACCAGCTGGTGCTGATGCATTTACCAGTTTGCCCTTACCCTTAGCTGTGAGTTCGGGTTGGTTTATGCTCAAATCTTTTTCAAATCCCAACCCGGATTTGTCAGTAGGCTTTCTCCAATGGGATAGAGCCTCTTCCAAATTCTTGGAGCCTTTATTCAAAAAATTTATTTTATTTTCTTGCTCCAGAACGATGTTGTGAAAATTATCTCGCTCAGTTTTTGCAATTTGAAAATTTTGAAGCAATTCAAAGTGAGTCTTTTTCAGAGTGGCTAGCTCTTCACCGATTGACCTCGATTTTTCAATCTCATTGGTCAAAACAGAAATCTGATTTTTCAGCGAGGTGTTTTCGCCAGCCAAGACATTCTTTATTTCATAAAATTTCAAAAATTCTAGTTGAAGAATGTCTATAGTGACAACCTCTGAGTCGGAGCAATGCGACTCAGCATCGTCTAGGATGCATGGAGACATGATGTGCAATGAGGGAACAGATTGTACCTGGTCGTCAGCAGCAAGTGCTTGTTCCTCCTCACTGTCAGCACATTCTTCATGTGCTTCTTCTCCGAAAGCTACCATCAGCGCCAGTAGCGCTTCCTCTTCTGACTCTTCATCTGATGCATACTCTCCATCATCATGGTCAGGTATATCAGGAACCTCTGTCCTTGTCAGCATGGCCTTAGCAACAGCCTTGGATGCACGCTCTTCAAAGAGCTTCTTCAGCCTTTCCCGCTCATCTTTATCCACTTGTGGACATTCAAATTTGAGATGGTCAGGGGATTGGCACTGATAACAAGCGCGGGGAGCTCTCTTGACGAATTTTCCATCAGTTGAGCTAAGAGATACTCCCTGTTTTGACTTGGCTTTCTCCAGAATAACAGCCAGTCTCTTCATTTGTTGCTCAAGATCTGCGATAGAGCTCTCGCTGCCTTTTGAGTTAGATCCTGACGGGGATGGGATCTCTTTCTGCTGGTTGTGCGGCCCAGCAGGTCTGTCAGTGTGGAAAGGCTTCTTGTGCTTCCACTTGAAATCCCTCTTGACGAAGTAGGCTTCGTCTTGTGTCTTGATGCTGGGAGATCCAACGGTCCGAATGGCTTCATTTTTGTTCACCATTTGGATATCCCACTCATGTGCTTGGAGCTGAGCAAATAGCTCCTTGGGAGTCATCTTGGATAGATCCTTCTCCTTAAGAGATGTGGTTTTCACAAACCAGTCCTCCTTGGGCATCTTTGACAGGATCTTTGCATTAAGCTCTGCATTCGAGTACTCCTTGTCCAAGGACTTCAGCTCGCTGACTATGGCATAGAATCTAGCCTCCATCTCCTTGATGGTTTCACCAGTCAGCATCTGGAATGACTCGTATTTGTCCACCGCAACTTGCAACTTGTTGCGCTTCATCTGATCTGTCTCCGTACAGAGACTATCAAGGTAGTCCCAGACTGCCTTGGCGCTGTCGAACTGGAGGGCTTCCTCCATCAGCGGTTCTGAAAGAGATGATAAGATCATCTCGAGAGCAACGGAGTCCAGCTGATTCCGCCTCCTGTCTTCAGCGTTCCATTCTTCTGGGGGCTTTGGGATCTCAGCGGCTGGTTGATCTCCTAACTGGTGCCTTGTCTTGGTGATCTCGATCGGCCCTTTCTCCAGCACGTCTTTCATCTCCGGATGGACGCTTTTCAGCTGAATGAGCGACCTCTTTCGCCATATATCGGGCTTGTCCGGATTATAGTTGAGCAGCTTCGGGATATTCATCTTGTGTACCTGAGCTAATCAACAGACAGAAAGAGTAGAGTGCAAGGAAATTTGGATCTCGGTCCTAAGCGACTCAGTGTACGACCAGTCTAGAAAGACCGACCGCGCCTGATACCACTTGTTGGTCCCGGTTTTTCAGAGTATATACGTTACGATACGCAGCGGA